>LBNU01039006.1:97036-114133 GCA_014162995.1 Artemisia annua
AAAAAAAAAAAAAAAAAAAAAAAAAAAAAAAAAAAAAAAAAAAAAAAAAAAAAAAAAAAAAAAAAAAAAAAAAAAAAAAAAAAAAAAAAAGGACGAAACGAGCAAAAACGTGCAACTTTAGGGACGAACGGTGCAATTTTGTCAAAAAAATTTATTCGCTACCCAAAAAAGCAAATGATGGCAAATATGGTACCTTTTTAAAGCATTTACCCTTTTAAATAATAAAAATAAAATAAAGTCTAAGAAATAGTTTAGACCTCTTCAAGATCTTATACTCTTTAATTTCACCTAGAATTGAAATGGTTGCTAACTAAAGGGCATCCACTATTGTGAGTTCATGAAAAGGTCTAAAAGTCATGAAAAGGTTTATGTTTCATTTCAACCATAGTGAGCATTCATTTCATGTCTATGTGGCATGAAGAGGTCCTAATTTTTGAACCTCTTTATAATTTTAATACATTTAATGCATGTGTTGTATAAGACATTTTATGAAGTTGCAAAGGTTTATACTATAGTGAATATAGGTTTATAATATCAAAAGGTCTAAAAATTATTGATGTGTCATTTTATAAACCTTTTCAAAAGGTTTACCATAGTGGATGCTCTAAGGTTTACAAATTTATAAACCTCTTTAAAAAATTTAGACCTATTTAATATTTATAAACCACCATAGCGGATGCTCAAATGAACAATTCTTCGTCGCTCATTTAAACTAATGAAAAAATGACCTGTAACTATCAAGCTATAAGGTATTATACCCTAAATATTACTCCCTCCGTCCCATAATATAAGTCCACTTTGCTAGTTTTGGTTGTCCCAAAATTAATGTCCACTTTTGATTTCAACCAATCAAAATGTTTGTAAGTGGGTGCAAATGAATTTTTATTGGTTAGTATTGTAAGGGCCTCACTTTTCTTAAACTTTGTGAAATAAGAAAGTAGACTTATAATTTGGGACGGAGAGAGTACAAAATAACAACAAAGTAAAAGTTACCAAGATGCAAGCGAAAAACTTTTGTTTAACATTTTCGGAAAGACCCTCGATTTGTTCCTTTACCAAGTTCAGCCAGAAATCACAAGTAAGCTTTACTAAGTATTGCCAAGCATTTGGTACTAAGTTTCCTCCTTTTTTTTAGTAACAAAATGAATCAGAAGTAAGACCAAACTAAGAGTTAGCAGCATAAATAAAAAGGAAATTGTGAATGAGAAAGACAAGTTTCATTTCTTCATAGGAATCAATGAGCGAATGGAAAAGTGCTCAAGTGAACTCGTAATTGTCGGAGGTGTCCCCCTTATAATGTTGTGTCTGTATGGCGGTGTGTTCAAACCCCGTGAATTAGTCGGTCAAAAGGTTGAAAATCATGGTTACAAAAATATAAAATAAAAATAAATAAATAAATAGATAATTAAATTGTTGTAGGGCATAATCATATTTTTCTTTAAACTTTTTTACTGCTCTATAATCTCACATAGAAAATCCGTGTTGTCCTCGTCATTATGCAAATTTTTGGCAATTTGTCTTGCAATATCCTTTGAACGCCGTCAAAGATTTCCCCTTTCAGATAGTATGCTATATTTTCATTAGTAGTAGTATTAAGACCTTCATAAATACCATGATTATTAGAAGTACTAGAATCACTACCATTAGCATTAGCACTGGACAATTAATGATTAGAAAAGTTAACAGTTGGAGTAGATTGATTAGTACAGTAGTATTTGTAAAAAAAGTACTAGCGGTATTCTCTTAAAGCAGATTCGTCGTCATTTTTTCGTTTGATTCATAGGGTACAACGATCGAAACAATTGTACTGCCGGACGTGACTTTATGCCTGAAATTCTTAATGTACTTTGTGTGTAATCTCATGTATATAAGGTTTTTGTTCTTTTTTGTTGAACAATGGAGTAGGCTACAATAATTAACATATATTTATAATCGATGCTTGAATGACCACCATTAAACTCCTCGATTGTCATTAAGTCATTGTTGTGATTTGTTTAAAAACAAAATCATAACCAATTAACCTTTTAAAGCTGTTACAACTTTATAAATAAGATGTAACACCAGCTTTTACTTCGTGTCAAAACAAGTCATATTCTTACAATATGTTCCACTCCAAACCTCATACTCTCAAGACTTGATATTCCATTAACATAAATTTCCAACAATCTCCCACATGAATAGAAATCGATTCCAAAAACACAAAAATTGCAATGAATATCTCAACAGTTGAATTGGCAGAGGATAGGTAGGTGTTACCATTTGAACATTCCCTTGTGGAATATACTTATCCGACTAGCTGCCAGTAGAACGCGATGTATTTGAACTGATCTGATATTTATATAGATGACAATATAAGTTCACACAGGACTCTTCCAGACATTGTTAAATCCTAATAGTCGTGTTCGTTATGATCATGAACACTATCCTGGTTCTGCGAGAGCCTTTAGGAATTGCGCCCCCACATTTTCCTTTCAAGCGACCCCACTTTTATCTTGCATAGGTGATTCATATCAAATCATTAAAAGCTATAATCTTAACCTGATATTGTTACTCTTATAAGAATGTAATAGGAAGTTTACTAACTCTCCTAAATGGATGGAGAATTGATTACTCCCCCACGGTGACCTCCCTTGGTTTATAGAATTAGGTTGTCCTATTGAACCCAGATCTTGGGATCTCTAGTCAGTTGAGTTAGGTTTTCCTTCATATAAACTTTTTTGGGGCTTTAGTCCCACCAGGGCACAACGATTGAAACACTTGTACTGCTGGATGTGACTTTATGTCTGAAATTCTCAATAAACTTTGTGTGTAATCTCATGTACACAAGGTTTTTGTTCTCTCTCTGTTGAACAATGGAGTAGGCTACAATATATAACATATATTTGTAACCGATGCTTGAATGACCACCATTAAACTCCTCGATTGTCATTAAGTCATTGTTATAATTTGTTTTAAAACAAATCAAAACCAATTAACCTTTCAAACGACTCTTACAATGTAACACCAGCTTTGACTTCGGGTCAAAACAAGCCATATTCATACAATATATTCCATTCCGAACCTCATACTTCAAGACTTTATATTCCATTCACATAATTTCCAACAAAAATTAGTAAATACTTTTCACTTATAATAAAATATAATGTATTACGTTACAAGCTTCAAAGTCTGTAAACATTGCTAAATGATATATAGGAGATCATTAACTATATTCGTATTCTAGACACAAGGCAACAAGAATATGTTCTATCACTTTAAATATGGTTTAGTTGAATCTGATAGCTAATAAAGTGTTCAAAGAAGGACACTTTAATTTACACCAACGCTTTAATGATATAGTTTTGGATCTGAATCTAGATAACTCGATACTCAAACATTAACGTGAGCCTATACTCCAGATTTACAGTTTTACACCACCATAATCATCGTGTGGCGCATTCCGATTTACAAATATTAATAAATGCATGTGCTCAGTAAAAGGAACTAATAATTTCATCATAGATACTTATGATGCCGACTTTTAGTTTATAACACTTAAATGGAACTTATAAGGAACTGCCATTGTGTAAAAAGAGTTGTTTTGGCAAACATTGAACGAGACCCCTCAAAATGTGGTAAAATCACTAAAATAGATTGCGCAAAACTACCAACAATAGGATATAGCTCGTATACTACAAGCAAGTTGCAAAAATCGTCCATGTTCAAATTGCGGGCTGTAGAAGCGTAGAGTGGTGAATACGTTCTTATACGTTCTTTTAAAGTTTATGTATGTTAAGTGTCAAATTGACTAACAAGTGTGTATAAGCATGAAAGTAATAAAATATATATCAATGTGTAAGGAAATTAATAAAGTATTGCAAGAGTTAATAGAAAACAGACACAAGGATATATAGTGGTTCAGGAGAACAGTCACAAGAGAAGAGAAAACAGACACAAGAGAAAACTGGACTTTGCTGGAGATGTTTTTGTCTCTTGCTAGTATCTAGTTGTTGCCTCTTGCTAAAACCGCATGTGAATTTTACTTTTAAGCTTCCTAATCAATCCCCAAAAAGTGTTAGGTAAGACCAACTCATTAGCAAATGATATATAGGTTAGAAATATGTGTGCAATGTGTGGAGAAGGGCGGAATCGGCAAAACGTGATTCGATTTCCTAGTTTTAGCAATATGTCATATAGTTAAGTTAAGTTAGAAATAAGTGTCATCTAGGGTCACATAAATGCAAATTTCCATTTTCTTGTTAAGCTTCTGAAAAAAAGGAAAAAAGTTGCTACATTTTAGATGGGCCTTTTCTTTGAGCTAGCATACGCCCAAGAGAGCTGATAAAAGTTTGGGCTGTATAGTTTTGCAAGCCTTTTGAACCTGTATCAGGTGCACACCATCTAACCGGCCCTTGTGATTATTAGACAACTGAAATGTTTTCTTTAACTTATAGTTTTCTTAGAGCATTTTTAACGCCAAAAATAAAGATTTCGTATGCCTTTTAAAGATTTCGTATGCTTTTTAAACTTCAATCTTCTTGCACCTATCCCGCCGGCTAGCTAATTCACTTGTTGTATGTTACTCCATTCACCATAAATGGAGCCACGATAGCGGTGTTGTTTAGGACGCCATTATAGATGGATGAACGTACTTTACCACATCTTGTACTGTCCTTTCAATACAACGAGACATTTTTTTCCATGACCTATTCATACAATATCGAAGCTACCAAGAATTTCTGGAAACCCGATGAACCTCTTCGTGTTTTAAATATACACTTTGGATATAATCATACGTTGGTTTTCTCATGTACTCATCCACGTTTTGCTCAGATATACACTTTCAAAACCAATCATATACTGCATTGGCCCCTTTGTAAATAGTCATCCAAAGTGTTAGGATACGAGCCGTATGTCAAGTAGCGTATGGCAGACATGCATTTCGGCTTTAAAACTAAGTAAATTCATACAATTGAGTCATTGTTTTGAATACTTAAAAGTGCTATGGAATATGCTCTAGAGAGTAATAAGATATACCTTGGACAATTTCGAAAAACACTCTCTACTTATGTGGTATCTTCATTTGAAAGAGTAATCTAGGATTCTCGGATTATCAAATTAGTCTCCGTGAGACTTTCTTCGGCACCAGCTTGATCTAAAAATTTCAAAACATTTCTCTTTTTGCTTGAACGTTCAAGTTCGTGAGATGAATGAATTAATGAGCCCTAAAAAAAACTTGGTAATGCTCGGTATCACTGCCAAATGATTTTAACTCATTTGTGTAAGCGCAAGTCGCATATGAAGTGAAAGAAAATTATGTGTTCTGTATTAGTGTAAGCGCAAGTTTTGTGTCAATAGGAATTGAAAAATGTTCAAAGATGATTCACTTTCTTACAGTTTGTTTTTGAGAATAATATTTTTCAGAGATATATGACCGTTATTCTCAAAAACATAAAAAAGGAAAAAAGAAACAATACTTATAGAAATTGTGATGTGGTCCTTCAGTTGGGGCGATCTTCTTATAATTGGCCGAATTTTAGTGACTATGACCATCTTCAATTCAAATAATGGTCCAAATAGTAGAATATTTCCAAGAATAGTCCTTTAGATTCATTTTCTTTTCCAACATATGCATCTATATTAGTGAGCAAATGGAGATCAAGTGAGGAAATGTTGTCTATCCTATGCTATGAACCCTCAACATATAAATTAGTGCAGCAATTTTATTGAAATACCAGTTTAGGAATAGACATGGAAGTAAAACAAGCCGTGTCAAGTAGTTTTTATAAACTTTGATAAATATATGCCCGTATAGTCAATAAAACATATACAGTGTAAGTTAGTAGATTCGGTAAGGACACGATTTCTTGCAAAAGCGTCAAACGAAATGATATGTTATGTTCAGACATGCTTTCTTTGCAAGCGAACATATGTTTCTAGTCATGTCAAATTTGAACTGATTCGATTTCATTGTGAAGGTTGAAATGTTTAGCTAGTCGAGAAATTGACAATATGTTAGGCCAACTTCACTTCTGTCAATGACTTGTACTATAAAGTCTTCTTTAGTGAGGGGCACATGAGAGACTTCTACACCACCTTTAACCATAATATCTTTCTGTTTGTGGGCAGAAGAGAAGCTTCAAGTGCACAAAAGTAAACACAGAATATGATATTTCGCCAGTTGGAATATCATTGCTTTAGCTAATAACAATATATAAATGCATTAGATCATACTAAATAAATTAGTTTAGCAGAAACTGATAAAATGTTAGGAACAACTCAAATGACTCGACTTGTCGTCTAGTGGAAAATGACAGCCTCTAAAAAGTCACCAAAACAGCCTTCCAAGCCTCAAAAGGCAGAGTATATCAACTTGAAAATAATGCAGTATTACACTATTACACAATACTATTCACATTCATTATCATCCTGTTTATAATTACAATTACAATACCAACGCATGAATAAATAATAAGTTCGACTATGATGAAAAGAATAAGACGAACCTATACAATGACCAAAAAAACATAAACCAAAAACTCCAACTATTATACACACCACAACACAGTATGCATACTTCCTAAACAAATTCAACCAACATCACAGCAACAAACATCAACAATGACCAAACACCAAAAAAAACAAAAAACAAAAACAAATAAAGAAATAATCACACAAACATATACTTATACTGTATTGTCTTACCCGTACATTCGGGATTATGCCTTCTCCTTCTCTTCCTCTTTTGCTTCAGGGGTTGCGGCCTTTGGAGTTGTGTTATTTTTCCCAATGATTGCTTTCTTGGCCTTAATGAATGATTTCTTCACCTTCCCCATAATGCCTCCAGATTGCTTTGGAGTAGTTTTCTCTTCTTCTTTAGCAGCAGATTCTGCTGATTTTGGTTCGTCGGTTGCTTTCTCATCGTTTGATCCAGTTTTGACAGCTTCCAACTCTGGTTTCACAGGATCGACTGCTTCTGTCGTTTCCTTTGCAGTTTCTTTAACTGATTCGCATTCTTCCTTAGTTTCTTGTGTTCCATTATCTACGGCTGCTTCAGTCTCCTTTGTTACATCTGCTGTTTCATCATCTTTTTTGAGTTCAGGTGTTACAGGTTCCTCAATCTTTATGGGTTCGAGTTCTTTATCAATTTTTTCAACACTTGGTTTTTCTTCAACAGTTTCCTTAGAGCACTCGACTACCGGTTCTTCCACCACTATTGGCTTCTCTTCTTTCTTTACAGCTATCTCATCAGCAGGAACTGAGGTTTTCTCGACTATTGGATCATCTTCTTTCTTTTCTTCAATAGCAGCCACTGCCTCAGGAACTGCTTCTTTCACGACTACTTGGTCATCCACATTCTTTTCAGCAATCTCAGCCTCTGGCTCAGTAGCTTCTTTCTTGTCTTCTATCTTTTCAACAATCTCAGCAACATCTTCCTTTTTCTCTTCCTTCAATTCAGCAATTTCTTCGGTGACTTCTGAACTCTTAGTCTCTGCTGGTGAAACTTCAGCCTTCTCCTCAATCTTTTCGATAGATTCAATTAAGGGTTCAACAACTGCAGCACTCTCAACTTCTGGTTCCTTTTCGACTACTGGACAGTCTTTTGGCTGTTCTTTAACCTCAATTTTCTCGACTTCAACTACAGACGCTTCAGTTGAAATGGATTCGGTTTTCTTATCTTCTGCCATCTCTTCTGTTTTCGGGGTTTCTTCTTCTGTAACTTTAACAGGTTCGGGTTTCTTTTCTTCTACTTCAACTGGTGGTAATACGACTTCTTTATCAGCAACAGTTACTTCGGTTGGTTTTTCTTCTTCTTCAGGCTTCTTTACTTCTTCAACTGTAATGGGTTCTGTTTTAGTTTCTTTGGTTGTTTCTTCAGTTACACAAGGTGCCTCCTCGATTGTTGGCTTTTCCTCTTCGGTCACTGCAGGGACTGGCAAATCTTTGGTATCCTCTATAGGCTTAGTATCAACTGCTTTGACTGGATCTACTTGAATAGCTTCCTTTACTTCCTGCAACACATTTAAAACTGATGGTAAGGAAACCCAATATTTTTTATTGTTAATTATTAACTCAGATTTTCCAAAGTTGTGGATTGCAGCCTTAACAGAATCTGTGTATTTGGTGATGAAACCAGCTTGTTTTAGTTATTGTAGTCTGTGCATAACTCTTGTACACAAAACCACTTATTATGGAATCCCGATATCTCGGATCACTGATGCAGTTAAGAATCAAGCATGCTGATCATCTCCGGAGCATGCTTTAAAAAACTTTGGTGTAAAATCATAGGTTTAATAGTTTTTGTCATAACTAAAAATTCAATTTTCATAGCTCTGTATATTTGGTCACGTAAGCTATAATGAATAATTTTGTTCTGTTTTGATCTTATAGTTTTGTTTCTGTAAGTTTTTCGCTACCTTAAGAATTATCTTGGCAGATGCAAAATGATCAATCCACAAGTTCTTTAATTTAACTAAATTTTGTGGTTTTTATTTATTAATACTACGCTTTATAGCTCGCTACTAACTATGAACTATAGTTTATTATGAAGAATATAAATAACTTCTTGAACAAGTCTACCTAAAAACATTCCTATATTCTGATACTTCTAAGGAATATTTTCTAACATAAATCCAAAATAGTTATCCACGTCAATCAGATCCATGGACAAGCATATTAAACACTCAAAAAGTGTACTCATGCGACGTAGTTTTTTGGGTAAAGGGTTACCCCGGTAAAGTAACTCATGCGACGTAGTTAAGCATAGAAACATATCAACAAAAGGAGTAAGCTTTCTAATTGGTTCTACTACACAAAAAACTATATAAACAAGCTAGTTTAAGCTATATGCTCTAGCTAAGGTATATTTATTCAGTGGTATATACTATAGCAAACAAATATGATAAAGTACAGAAGCAAGAAACCATGATCCATGCGAATATTAACTCGTACCTCGTGGACAACGGGATGATCAGATACACTAGCTTCAGTAGCCATAGATGAAGAAGATATGTTAGGTTTCGTTTGGTAAGAGAGTTAAAGTGAGAAAGAGGAAAGGAGAATGATCTAGTTGTCAAAAATAGAAATGAGAGAAAAAAAAAAAGAGAGTGAAGAATGAATGTATGTGTGATGATGCACACAAATAAGGTGTGCTTAAAAGCATACTAGTTTTTATGGAAGAGTGACTGGCATTCACATGATGGTTATCTGTCAATTATGGGTGAGTTGGAGTCCTTAAAATTAATTATATAAAGATAGGGGGAAAAAGAGATAAATAATGAGATGTAGTTGTCAAAAGGCAAAGTGACAAGCTTTCATAGGGACCATTTCATTTAACGGCTTTATTTGGTTTTGGTTGTATAGTTGTCTACCGTGTCCACTAGTCACCAACACATTATTTCATGCCTTATTCTTGCAATTGCCATATAATTTCATACTGATTCAATTCAATTGTTTTGGACAACTTGTTTGGGATCATATTTTTTGTGTTCTATAAATAATCAACACTACAAGTGACCTTTTGTGACCGAATTGTTAAAGAGTACGGTAACAAAATATATATTCTTTGTGATTTCTGCATTTTTACTCATTATTTCTTATAGTTAATAAATGTTTTCAGATTTAAGAGGTTGGTTCACATAAAAAGGTAAGTCAAAATTACTAGTATTCCGTTTAACCAATTGCTCTTTCATGTATTCCATGTATGAAAATCAACTCTAACCCCTCAAGATTACTTAGCGATAATTAAATTTTCCATTTAAACAAACTGGCGTACTTAAAAATACTCTGTCAAAGGATATATTTCAACAATAACCTCTCAAGATTTTTTTAAATATCTGCAGCATATGGTATGGTTAAGATTCTAGACTCTGCTACCAACTTTTGGAATGAAAAATGATTTAATAGATCTGGTTTAAAGGAGAAATTATGCTGTCAAAAATAATGATAAGCTTATCTTGTTCTTTTATAGAACTTTTCAGCCACTATGTACATACTTTACTTATGTGTCACATCTGTAAATATTCTTTTTAAGATTAGATTATAACAGATGTAACTTTACAGTCAAGATACATTAATCCTAATCTGTATATATGACAAGTAGTAGTTACTTATTATTTTCTTGAACATAAATAGCTATTTTTATTAATACACAACCTTTAGACAAGTAGCAAGTAGCGAAGAAAACTCAAATATCAGAAAAATAATCAATACAAGTATTAGTCGTTTATCTTATAATTATATATGCTAACCAATTTGGAAAATTTATCTAATCTATATGCATTATCAATACCTACTTAAATTACTGATTTGACTTCATGTTGTTGGTAAACCGTAGCATGTATTAATTGTGGATGGAATGGTTTTATGACCTGGTTCTTATTTGGGGATCATGAACTGTAGTCTAATTCCAAAGGGATAAGTTGACAGAGTAGTTTGGGAGCCATTAGGCTCGAATCCGTTGCAAAATAGGAACATAAATACCTTGAAGAGATCATGTATAGGGCTGCAG
Source organism: Artemisia annua (assembly GCA_014162995.1). NCBI lineage: Eukaryota > Viridiplantae > Streptophyta > Magnoliopsida > Asterales > Asteraceae > Artemisia > Artemisia annua. The sequence goes on from LBNU01039006.1 coordinate 107,526, forward strand.
GGGTGCAAGTGGGACTCGTCCTTCGCTGTATGCATGGACCTGTTCGAGCCTAATATTTAAGGTCAAAGTTGAACCAGTTTGTTCTAGTCTTTGTCAGTTAGAAACTAGACAATAACCTATGTGACCGAGTACCTTCAAACATAGAGATATTGTTTGATGGGAAATCTCCACCCAGCTAGGCGGATTCGGAATTTTGTGCTTGCATCTATCATTTATCTAATAGGTTATTACCGTCACAATTGGTGATATTAGTAGCATTATTATTACACTTAAGAGACCTACTGTCAAAATTCACTCTTCAATATTAAGCACAATAGACTAGACTAAAAAGAAAGATTTATGCATCATATAGAACACTTAAAGTCATTTAAGGCATTATCGAAAGGTATCCTGATTCGTGTCAATATCCACGAGGATCACTAAACAAACATATGTTTGTCCCTTTACTGCAAGTTCAGGAGCATTTATTCAGATATGCTATTCCATGGCAATCAAAGGTTCTTGGCTTGACATCTGTTATTATATGCCGGCATATATGTATATATATAAAAGGCGGGCATGTAGGATTTCTCATCATTATCATCTATCATGGAAAGCTCAAATAATGGCTACAACCAATCAAAACGCTCTGTTTTCATTTACTTGCGTATATGATGAGAAAGAATGGATTCTATCAAGTGTCAAAAGTTTGTAGTAAACTTTTACTAGCGATATGAGCTTGTATAAACTTAGATTGGCCAAGAGGAAGTTTTAATAATGACTACCAGTCAAATAAACACGCTATTTTGTTCAAAAATAAAAATAAAAATAAACACGCTACTAACTATAATGGTGATGGGCTATGGCTAGTGTGACAGTGACAAAAGAGTAGTTAATAGGGTCAATTGAGATAATATACATAATAGCACCCCCAGACCCCAGTTAAACTTTACACATATGTAATATCCATAAGAATAACGTGAGATGGTAAGAATCTACGGTTTATTTCTAATTTGGATGTTGTGGAGAAGTAAAATCTATATCCGACATCAAATATTGAGGAATACTCTATTCGGCATGATAATATGTGCAATTCTGTTTAAAGCGTGTCTTTCTCTTGGGATTGTAGGATTCATAACCTGGACGCATTTATTTGTTCTTGGTGTTTTGTTTCTCTTTTGGGTGCTCTTTCTTTGAGCCTCTCTTTCTTATGTTGTTGTTGCTCATGGAGCCAAACAATCAATGTCCAACCATGGTGCTTCTGTTGTGTTTCAAACAAAGGAACTATATGTTTCACATCAGCCTGGATTTGGGCTTAATGCAGATTCACTGGACCCCAAATCATAGGGCTACTAAGTATTTTAGCCCAATTGTTCAGCACCCCTCATTACCTTCTTTATTGGGTCCTATACATGTTAGTATGTTATTTTGTAAAACAATTAGGGGCATTTGATATGTATATGAGAATGACTATGGATGATATGAGTATGAAATGAGCTTGTAAACCCACCACCTAAGTTGCACGGGGACGGAAACGAAGACGGGGACGGGGACGGGTACGGGTACCGGGAAACGGCAACATCCTAAAATTCAAGAAAGGGGTACGGCGGGGAAACGTCTATATGTTTTATAATATTTTAGTATATAGCAAATTATCTTTCAAAAAAAATTTTACAACACTAAAAAATCCAAACAAATATTACCCGTAATTTTTAATTAAAAACTTTTAACCTTCAAATTGTCTTCTCAAAAAACATTTAAGTTAAAAAAAAATGAATGAAAAACATATTATATTTCCTATGTTTCACTTTAAAACTTTGTACTTGTATAAAAAAAAAAGTCAATGTCATCAAATTTTTGAGATATGTTATCAATAAAAGTTGACTACGTATTCTAAACTTATTTGTTACCATAAATTTTACAAAAAACGCTCTACACTATGTCACATCAATTTACTAGTTTGAAATAAAACAAGCTACTAAATTTTATAATAACAATTAATAAAAATAATACCCAAGGTTCAGGTTTTTATGAACTTACGTGACTCTTTTAAGAGTGTACAAAAGAAATTTCTCTCTCCATTATTAGACCAATAAGATTCTTGAGCACTTCATCTTCCCTGTTTCTTTTGCACATAGTTGGTCTTCCCTGTTAAACCAACCTTCTCGCCGGAAAAATTTAGCATACTATAAATTAAACACCAGAAATTTGATGCCCCCCGTTTATTTCGCCCAGCCCAGGACGTTTCCCGGCGTTTCCCAGCGTTTCCCGTTTCCGGGACGTTTCCGGTACGTGATACGGCATGCCGGCGGCGTTTCCGTGCATCCTAGTCCACCACCATAGATGGGTACGAGAAATGCTTATTTTTATGCGTTTCATACCCATTCTGAAAAACCAAACCCATTAACCAAACAACTATATTGGGAATAAAAGCATTCCTTCATTCTCATACCTACAAACCAAACGGCCCCTTAAACTCTGGTTGACCTTTGATTTTCCTATATGGTAACTTTTAATATAAGCTCATAACGGTTCAGATTTAGGATTCAAATGCTTGAAGGTTCCATCATCTTCATTTGATAAAGGAGTGTGGTGCTTAGGTTCCCGCACACAATTCTCCTATGAAGACTTAAGTGTTATTTGCCTAATTTTAAGACACGGTTTGATATCCTCGATAAAATTTATGTTCAAAAGTTAATCAGGATTCAAGAGTAATTAAGTAGGTTAGGGTTTCGGGTTATGAAGGAACCATTGTGTTAAAATAACCAATGAAATTTCAGTAACTCTTTATGAAGGAATTATCCTTAATGAGGTTATCGTGTGAACGTTCACACAATACATGTTATTATTCGACAATGTTCATCTATATGCACCTAGTATATGAGTTATTCCCAAATGATCTCGCACTTATAGTTCATGTATAACATCCCATTCAAACAATATCTACCTATGTCATTACGTGCCTCTATAGTCTATAGAATACCAATACTAACACACTTACGTAAATATTAAAGAAGAAAATAAGGTACCTCAAAAATGTTATTGAAATGGGTCTAAATGCCATCGCATTGGAGTATACGATCCATCGGTTTTCTAGTATATTGTGAACGTAAAAAAGAAACCAATTCAAAAATTCTGAGAAATTTAGGTTTAGGATGGAATTTTATACGTAAATTGGATGGTAAAGCATTTTCACGGTTTAAAATAAATGGTGAAAACAGTTGGACAGGTTTTCACCCAACAACAACCCCCCCAAAAATGGACAACCACACCATCAAATTGCTATAAATTGGAAAGGAACCTGTTTTCTTAAGTGTTGCATACAATTACCATTTTGCCCTTTCGATATTTTAAAACATACGAGTAGAATAATCACAAATACACACAAATGTCAAAATTTAGAAGTTTGAGTATATAATATCAAAAGTTCAAGGTTAATACACACAACTTAAAAAAGTGACAAGTTAGTTAAATTTTCATGTAATTATCCCAATTGGAAAGAAGTAAACTTGGATAACACGTATTTGTAATACTACTTACGTACTCATACACCTTAATGCACGTACGGGCTTTGACATAAATCTTACTTAATATGTTTTGATATCTCCATCTCTACTCTATATAAAAAGAAAATGATATTACTTAAAACTCTCAAAATGAGAAATATTGAATTACTATTATGCCATTATGTCTTGCCTAAAATGTTGTGTCATAATATTGTTCTAAAATTTGTGTTCTTTCTAAAATTACCCAATATTTACCATTTTACTTTTATTTTTATTGATTCATCCCAATCCCTTCTCATTCACAATCCATATTTCAATTCCCGATTTATTAAACTAGAACTGGTACAATGTTCATCTCGGATGATGGTGAAGACTTGCCAATATTACACGAAACATCTATCCATAATACGTCAACTATAACTATTAACTGTATAAAATATCGTCGCTATGCAGAGATACATGCCTATAAGTTAGAAGACATTTAAATTTTAATTGTTTGTGCATACATATTGTATATTACTGATTTTAATAATGCAATTGGTTAAAATAAATTCATGTCTTGTAAAAATCTATTTTGGCATAATAAAGTTTGTATGGGTGCATAAACAGAGTTTTCAAATAAGAACCGCCGAATTGACATCTGAAATAGCCAACAAACGAAATCTTTAATTTCGTATTTTTCTATAACATTATGTAAAATCTTTTATACGTATATAGTTATAGTTCTCGTGCACACGCGAGGTTTTACATAAAATTGTCATTATGTACTAATATTAATTGATATTTTGTATAGATTTTTGTTGGGACGAAGCGTTTAACTTTGTTTAACTAGCATAGTGTTGAGGTTGATATTGTTTACCGAAGACTGGGGAAAGGTTATAGGCAACAAGGAATCCTTTCTCACCCAGTAATTAAACTATCGATTTTNAAGTAGACCATGTGGAAAACTAGAAGGGGGTTGAATAGTTTTACGTCCTTTTAATTTATAAAAACTTGGCTTTCAAAAACTTCGATTCTAGCTTTATGTGAGATCAATTACTTGCACAATTATAAACACTTATATCTAAGAAAGTATATAATGACAAAATAAGTAAGTAAATAAGTAAAGAGATAGAGATAGAAAGATAGTACCGCGAGACAAAGGAATTATAGTGGTTCGGCTACGAATCTCCTCTTCGTCTTACTCAACTCCCCGAGCACCTAACTCGAGAGTTTTCTTCACTATGTCAACAAGCTCCCTTATGGCGGAGAAACCTTACACACCTTTGCTTACACCGTTTAACGACACTAAGCAAAATGTCGAGTCCTAATAATAGCTAGAACCAATCTCATGACTCTTCACGACTTATCACAACTTCTACACAACTTATGCACACCACAACTACTACACGACTTCTCACAACTTCACTAATCCTACTTCACAACACTACTTGTTCTTCACTACTTCTCTTCACAACTAGCACTACTAAATCTCCTAATTATAAACACACTACACCTTTACAAATAATATATACAACTACTAAACAATATCTACAATACTTCTTTAACTTGATGTTGAAGGAGTATTCTTTTCTTGCACTTTGAATGATGAGGAATTAAATCACTTGAAACAAAGACTTATAATCTTATGATCAAAGGATTTAGAAGGATGTTTAGAAAGGATTGGGACTGAAAATATTCGTGCAAAAGGTGAGGTAAAAATGCAGGAATGAACCTGTATTTATAGGCAAACAAATCTGACAACAGGAACGTGCCGACCCCCTTAAATGGTGGCCGGCCCCCTTAAAATTAAAGGGCCACCCTCCTATAATTGCAAGATTCGTTTGTCTTTTCTGGTGAAAGTTTATTTGGTGAAAAACTAACTAATTTTGGTTAAAAATTTGAATTCATATATTTGTTATGAATTAAACATTTTCCTTTAATTACCAAAAGTGTTTTTCAAAAATATATAAGATGTTTATATCATTTTATAAACTTTGTAATGTTTAAATAAAAATCCCTTTGATCATAAAATGTATTATACATTTGTTATTCATACCTTAAGTGATTTTGTTGTGTGAAATGATATTTGTAACTAAATACTTGTTTACGTCGTAATCTTGTGTTTAATGTTTTTACATTTTGTGATCGTCAAAACATAGGGATATCGAAATATATTAATAACGTTTTTATGCATTATTTATATCAACAATCTCCCCCTTTTTGATGATTACAAAATCTAAACTCGTTAAACCAAAAATTAATATATATCCAAGTATTTAGTGAGTTTATACCATTTCCCCCCCTTTTTGTTAGCATTAAAAAGGTTATCTCGAAGAGTGTAGAACTCCCCCTTGACGTATACTCCCTCTCGTTTTAAGGTCATAAGAAAAATCGAGATATGGAATGGTTGCAAAAATATTTAGAACACAAGCAATATATATAATGCATGGAATAAATGAAGTACAAGAGAAATGCATGAAAATAAGATACAAAAGCATTCATTAATAGAATTATTTAAAATAGATTATGTTTAAAACATAATCCTTGGTACATAAGCATACATTCATGCTTTTCTAGCAAACTACACTAGATAATACTAAGTTGCCAACTTGAGGTCTCTTGGACTTGCTTGGGATACAAAAGGATGTGGTGATTTTATTTGGAGATGGGAAGCATGGTGATTTAGTTTAGTGGTTTGACGGTGTGATGCGTGAGATTGCACCCTCGCAAAAAGGTTTTACTTCTCAAGGGATCTTGAGAAGCTTGCAATCCCCATCAGGCAGTGTACCTGACCGATGTAGTATATTGTAGTGGCAAGTACCGGGGGATTGATCGTTCTCTAGGGGAATAGTGTCGTTAGGATTGAAAAACTACTCTAATAGGTCTAAGGGTGAGGGAAGAATCTTTTTGTATTTTTATATTTTAATGAAAGCAAATAAAAATCTAGGGTTTGAAGGAGTGGGCGGAATTATTTGCTAGTCAACTAACCCGAATAACTACAATTGCAAATAAAATAAAATAAAATGAAAGTAAATGTTTGTGAAAACTAATATGGAGAGAAGTGTGTTTACTTAGATTTCCTTACTCCCTAACTATCTTTTACCGATTGATTAGTGTGTATTAATTGCGTGGATGACGGAT
>LBNU01039006.1:117231-128995 GCA_014162995.1 Artemisia annua
GGAATAAATCTTTTACGGTCTTCATTCGAATTGACTTCTACGCTCACTACATACTAGACGTTATTTATTTGTATTATTTATTTTGATTTTTTAATGTGTGACTATGTACCCATAATAGCGTTTCCTGAGTCGCTTATGAGGTATTAATTATATTATGAAATGGCTAGATATTAACTTACACCCAAAGAAAAAAAAAGAAAAAAAATCACATGTAACCACGAATAACCGATCACAAGAATTCGCATTAGGTAAAAAATACAGGCCAAAAAGTCCGCGAATTAATAACCCAAACAAATTAATTAAGTATATCGGATCGAGCCAAGCAAGTGTTAGTGGTATTGAGGATTCACCCCAACAAAGCTTTTGTGGACAAAAAAAAAAATAAAATAAAAAAAAAATCAGATTGGTGGTAGAGAAAGCGTTGAGTGCCCATCACCATAATCTATCTAGTGCCACCTTCAGTTGAAACTAGTATAAAAAACGATTATTCAGCCTATCTCTGATCTAGCAGTGAAAGCGTGGACGACGTGATCTGGGGAGTGATAGATTATCGAAAATGGCTCTATATCAAAACTCGTAAGTACTTAAGTAATTATACTTATTATCCTTGTTACTAGTTATATATAACACGTGCACGCACAGGTGTTTGTAATATCTTTAAGACTTTTAAAATATGGTAAGTTATATTCATTAACATACCTGCAATGCATATTAAACATAAACCTTGTTCTGCTATTTATTCTAATCGCAAACTCCTCGTTTAAACATGTCTAAAATGTTTTTGAACTTGATAAGTGAAGATGTTTTAGTACCATCATATGACTCGAAACGCTTTGAGTCATTAACAACCTTGGAAAAAAGATGTTGTTCATATGTTTTCTATTACATATCCGATTAAATATATTATTTATCAATCCATATAATTGTTCAAAAATTACAAAAAGTGTAGGTTAACGCTAACTATAACATCCATAAGATTTAAGGAATAAACCAAAGTCAATATACAATATACGAATATATGTTTGCTATTTTAACTATATCTAAATCCCAGTATCAAAGGCACATCTCTTCCCACCGCATTGTCATGTAATACTTTCAGAGAATTATCAAAAAATATTAAACGTCTTATTCATGATTTTAGCTCATAAACATGACAATATTCTTAAGCTATATAAGTTATAAGAAATAAGGTTAAAAGAATCAAGCTTATGAGATGGTAAGTATCTACCACTTCTACGGGAATATATATAGAATTTCAGGCCCTTGCATTAATTTTGATAATTCAGTGCTCACTATCAACCCTTTACCCATAAGAATGGTTCAAATACAAAATTACTCATATCAGTGGAAAACTAACAGCAAAAAAAGAAATAGTTCAAATCCGAATTATTAAGTAGCATACACCATAAATGAAGTAAGAGTTATGAATAAGGAAGATTATTTGAAGCTATATACTATGCTATGATATATAGAAAGAGAAAAACGTCTTTATCTTATATTCGTTTTTATCATTATTCAACAATGAGTTTTCCTAAACGTGAGAATGATTTTGAAATGAATTGAGGTTTTCTTTGAAAGTATAATTATGCAAACAAAATATCTCAATTCCTGATTTTGTGCAAAACAGAATCCTAGACTCAGATTTGAGAAGAAAGAAAAGAAAACTTAAAAAATTTTAACGCTTAGATGGCCGGCCCCCTTAAAGTGAGGCCGGTCCCCTTAATTTTAAGGGGGGCGCCCTTATAAGTTTAAAGGGTCCGCCCATCTAACAGAAAAAAAATTCAGAACCTTGAAATTTCAGAAAGTTTTGATCATTTAAGAAAATTAAACCAATTTTGTTCCTAATCCTAAACGCAAGTGGTTAAATAATTCACGCTTAAGGGGCTTAGTAAATATATCGGCAATGTTATCTTCCGAGGCTACCTTTTCTATTGTTATATTTCCTTTTTGTACATTATCCCTAAGGAAGTGATGATGCATTTCTATATGTTTAGTCCTAGAGTGTTGAACGGGATTTTTTCTTAATTCTGTAGCATCTTCGTTATCGCATATAATAGGAACATTTTCTAACCTAATGCCATAGTCTACGAGAGCTTGTTTCATCCATAGTGCTTGTTGACATGCCTTTCCGGCGCTTACGTATTCGGCTTCGGTGGTAGAAATAGCAAGAGCGGTTTGCTTCTTGGAAAACCAAGATGTTAGGCAACATCCCATAAACGTGCAAATACCGCTAGTGCTCTTCCAATCCACATAGTCTCCCGCATGATCCAAATCCGCATAGACAATGGTTTCTATGCCGGATCCCTTAGGATACCATAATCCGAAGTGTATAGTGCCTTTAATGTATTGGAAGATACGCTTAACCGCTTCTAGGTGAGAGTTTTTGGGATCCTATTGAAAGCGGGCACAAAGGCAAACACTAAACATGATATCGGGTCTACTTGCCGTTAAGTATAGTAAACTACCTATCATTCCTCTATATAGTGTTATCTACGGACTCACCTTCTTCATCTCTTGTGAGTTTAATTTCCGTAGACATGGGTGTCTTAAGTGGCTTAGAGTCTTCTAGTCCAAATTTCTTAAGCATTTCCTTAATGTACTTAGATTGATTAAAAAATATTCCATCTTCTAATTTTTTTATTTGTAATCCTAAGAAGAAGTTTAGCTCTCCCATCATACTCATCTCAAACTCATCATGCATGATTTTGGCAAATTCATCACACATTTCTTGACAAGTCGATCCAAATATAATGTCATCGACATATATTTGAACAATGATGATATTTGGGTCACTTGTTTTAGTGAAGAGAGTGTTTTCTACCATTCCCATGGAATAATTATGTTTAACCAAGAATGCTTTTATCATACCAAGCCTTTGGAGCTTTTTAAGACCATATAAAGCTTTCTTTAGTTTGTAAACATAATCAGGTTTTGCGAAGTCAATGATCCTGGAGGTTGTGCCACATATACCTCCTTATTGATAAAACCGTTGAGGAATGCACTCTCCACATCCATTTGGTATAACTTAAAGTCTGGGGCGCAGGCGTAGGCTAAGAGTATTCTAATGGATTCTAATCTAGCTACAGGGGCATAGGTTTCGTCAGAATTAATTCCTTCTCGTTGATTATAACCTTGGGCGACTAACCTAGCTTTATTCCTAGTTACTATTCCATTTTCATCTAATTTATTCCTAAATACCCATTTGGTTCATATTATGGTAACATTCCTAGGATTTGAGACTAATTCCCAAACATCATTTGTTTTGAATTGATTTAATTCTTCATGGATAGCCATAATGCAACTTTCATCCTTTAAGGCTTCATTTATATTCTTAGGCTCTATTGTTGACACAAAACAAAAGAAGTTATTTTTATCTTGAGCTTGTGATCTAAGTGTTCTTTGATTTAGGTTGCCTATGATGTTGTCTAATGGGCGTGACTTAGATTCCTTAATATTTACAACCTCGTTTTCTTCTAATGTTTCTATTTCGTTATGATTTCCTAAAGGCTTAACTAACCTCAATAGCTTCTTCCTCAATCACATCATCATCTTCTAAGGGTAAGGTTTTAGGTGGTGGAGGAGTTTCATCAAAGGTTACATTTAAGGAGTCTTCTACTTTCATAGTATGTTTATTTAAGACTATGTATGCTTTACTATTTTGTGAATATCCTTGAAAAATTCCTTCGTATGACTTAGGGTCAAACTTAGTGAGATAATCTCTTGTATTAAGAACAAAGCATTTGCTTCTGAATACCCTAAAGTAGCCTATATTTGGTTTTCTACCTCTTAATAACTCATAAGGAGTTTTTCCTAATATTCGTCTAATAGACACCCTATTAAGTATATATGTCAAAGTATCTACAACGTGACACCAAAATTTTTGTGGGATAGTGATGAGGCGAAAAGTGTTACGCTTTTAGGGGGTCATTTAATCCCTAAATCATTATTTTATGATCAAATATTGCCTTAAATCGTTCCTTTTGTCATTTTAGGTACTTTCGGGAGGAATTCTGGAAAACATTGCATTTTGGACGTTTTTGGAGCATAAAAGTGAAGAAAATGACAAAGTCTCAAATCAAGCTGGAATTCCTACCTGACGGCGTCAGGAGTTACAAGCTGACATCGTCACTTGAAGACAAAGGAGTTGGATTTTGACATTACCAGACGCCCTGAAGAAGAATCAAGAAGTTTACACATGACGGCGTCAGGTGTTACAAGGTCCAGGCCGTCAGGTATTAAGCTAAAGAGAGATGGCTGGTGAACTCAAATAAGTACATTTTATTATCATCATTTATCCTATTTAATTAACTTGTTTTACTTTATTATGTATGAGAATCGGTGCTTTAATGTTCACTTTAGTGATTCTCAGGTAAAAACAGGTAAAAGGTGAAACTTGGTGATTTTGGACTAATTACGGAGCAAAATGAGCAAGATGTCAAAAGTCTACTGAAACCCAGAAGATGCGCCGTATCTCACTCAACAGATACGCCGCAATATCATACTTAGATGAATTCGAAGACCATTGCCTGACTTTGAAGAATGCGCCGCATGGAATTCTACCATGCGTCGCATATGAAACTATGGTCAAAGAAGAAGATCAAGCTCGTTCTACTCCAGATACGCCGCATCACACAATTGACATACGGCGTATCACTATCAAGACTTCACCAGAAACAATCCAAGACAACTGAAGGACAGGCGCCGCAGATTCAAGTTACGCCGCATCTAAAGGCAGTGTACGAATATTTCAGAATATAATAAGCTTGGACCCCATGCGAAGTTAAGTCAATGCACCGCATCTGATCATTATATGCGCTGCATCGAACCCTCAGACAGAAACTATAAATACCCCAAGACCTAGACGAATTTTGTGTGCACCATAACCCTAAAGAGGCGAATTCAGACGAACAAGCCTCACAAGGCACATCCCAAACGAAGATCTTAGAGCTGTAAGAAGGTCCTGCATGTATTTAGTTCATTAAGTAGTTTTGTTTTATNGATCATTATATGCGCTGCATCGAACCCTCAGACAGAAACTATAAATACCCCAAGACCTAGACGAATTTTGTGTGCACCATAACCCTAAAGAGGCGAATTCAGACGAACAAGCCTCACAAGGCACATCCCAAACGAAGATCTTAGAGCTGTAAGAAGGTCCTGCATGTATTTAGTTCATTAAGTAGTTTTGTTTTATTGAAATAGTAAGCTATAATTCATCAGGATTGATGGCCGGTAGTTTGTGAGTACGCAAAATCAAATGCCCGCCTTAAAATAGCTTTCCCATCGATTAAAGTTTATATGTTTGATGTCTTTGGTGAACTTATATTAGTGCATTGATTACATCTGTGTCCAGCTGAGCACTGCTTGGGCTGCCATACCCCTTCCTCGCCTAATTAATCCGATGTCTTTGGATAAGTAGGATATTCAAAAGTAATCATTAAGGGTTTACTCGCCGATATAATGAAACCAACGATCACGGATTAACTATATACACTTCATATAAAACTAGCAATAAAACAAGTGACAAGCTGCTTAATTATCAGGACAGGTCTTCTTATTGTCTCTATTATCTATCTGTGTACGTGTATGCTATTCGCTGATTTGTTCTCATTAGTATTTATTGTTTAATTAGATAACCAAACTGTGCCAGTCTCTCAGGCTGAAACCCCTTTTCGTTAGATTAGACTGTAAAACTAACTTAGATATTAAAATACTGATTAGGATAACTAGATAATACATTCCACTCTTAGTGATCGACACTCTGCTTACCATTATATACAAACTGACCGGGTACACTGCTCGTTAAGTGTGTATGTTATTGATAAATCGGCTAAATATAAATGTAAAACTTGAGTAGGCATTAACACTGCTAAACCGCAACGACACATCACGCGCATCAAGTTTTTGACGCCGCTGCCGGGGAGTGAATTATTATTCTCTGTTAAATTTATTAGTATTTTAATTAGTTTTCTTTTTATTAGGTTTTTAGACACTAACTTGTTGTACACAAGATAGATTGCATTCAGTGTATAATTTGCATATTTACTGTTTTTGTGTGTTTTATTTTCAGTAATTTTCTTTTTATTTTTATTTTTATTTTTTTTCTTTCTTTGTACTTACTGACGTTGTACTATGCAGATACAAACGATACGGCGCATCTGTTTCTCGGATGCGGCGTATTGCGTTTTATTTTTATAAAATACAACACGTTTAATAGCTCGAGTACGACGCATCTTTCCCAAGATACAGCGTATTCTGTTTTTAATAAAGAATTTTTCGAAACCCTAACGACATGCGACGCATCTGTTTTAACAGATACGGCGTATTTATTATTTAAATTAAAAACAGTTTTTGAATTATTAAACAAAAGCGACGCATCGATTTTTATCGATGCTGCGCATATACTAAATCAAAAATCTTGTATTTTGAAATGTAACGAAAATACGACGCGTTTAAATTTTTATAAATATAATTGATTTTTGATATCTGACAGGTACGTCGCATTCTAATTCAAGAGCGGCGTATCTATTTTCTGAAAAATAAAAGTCTGATTTAATTTTAATGTAATAAGAATCGGCGTATCCTTTTTCAGGGATACGGTGCATTGTCTGCAGATATCAGCAACTTTTACTTTTCGTATTTCATTTTCTAATTCATCAATTTCTCTTCCAGCGAACAAATCCTACTGACGATTTTACCTGCGATGACAGGTGCTAATATGGAAGGTTTAACAATGGACGAATATCTTGCTATGGAGTAGAAGGTGAGTAAGCCATGTGAAAAATCCGGCACCAAGAACCTATTGACTTTGGAAAGTGATGACGAGTGTGATAATTATGAAATTAATTTGAGCAAGTTCCGAGCAATATGCGATTCTAAAAGCTCAGCATTAAAAAGAGAACCACTACTTTCGGATTCACTTGATGATTTCGACGCTATTGCTCTCAAGTCCATATCTCTATCCTACATGCCCGTTTGCACATTTGAGGATTGTGGAGATGTTGACTTCAATATACTAGCCATCGATACTGATCTATTTTCCTGGGAAACTCCTCTTGAAACAACATTTATGGAATTCAAACGCTTGAGCTGCATGGAAAATGATTTGTTCACTTAAAACTCACTAATAAACTACACAAAAGATGAATTGCTCCTTTTATGGCAAATCATTAAATCCAAGGGGCTAGTTTGGACTACTATCGAAGAGAAAGATGGGAGGTTTCAAATCGAATACATGAGCTCGACTGATGCAATAACCAAATCAAGCAACCAAAGCTGTGACGTACAACCTATGCATCCTTCTTATATGCCTTATTCCGAACAGTACTGGGGGTTGGACAAAAGCAACCTGGATGACCAAAGAATTTATGCCGAATCGGAGGTTTTGTTTCATAAGAAGTTAATAAGATTGATGGATATCTCTTTGGAAGAATGGCTTGAACTTAAATATGGAGATCCCGAATTTGCACCCATGAATGAGGTTAAACGTATAGTGACTTAATGGCTTACACGAAGTTTTAAAGAGCAATTCGATGAGTTCATGGAGATAAAGAAGAAAATGATTGGTAGTATTGGCTTTGACGTCAATTTCGATCCAAACGATGTTGATTTTTCGGATTGGTTAGCTAGTAAATTCAACAACCATAAAACCATGGATCGCGCTACTAAGAATGTACTATGGGTATACTGGATGAGAGGGGAAGATTAAGAAATTGAAACAGACAATGATTCATCGTGTAATGAATCCACTAGTGAAGAAGGCATCATGGAACTATTTAGCATTAATGATGATTTGTTTCATTACGAAACATCCTTATGCAGACAATTCAAAGAATTTAACTACCTTCTTCAAATTGATAATGATGTGCTCACAGGAGATCTTCCAGGATTCAAAACTTATAAAGAATTCAAAAACACCTGGTACTATGAATGGAATGATCAAATACCATGGGTTCAGGAAAAACCATGGCAATATGGGCATATCACTCACACTTGTAAACCCTTCTGCTTCAAGAATGGAAGTAGTGAATGGCCAACTTGTGACTGGAAGAATGATGGAACCTGTAATAGGGGAAGCATAATTGGAATGAGAAGGGTTGGCAACGATGTTTACTTTGAAGACTATGATTGGTATGATAAAGTTGAAGACACCCCACGAAGAGCGGAAGCATTGCAAGAAAAAGGGAGAATCAAATACTTAAAGAACCTAAAGGGAACACCAAACACTACTTTCTGGGAATGGGTGCATAGAGAGTTTGATGACTACACAAAGCTTAATCAACGACTACAATGGGAATTGAAAAGAAAGTGGGACGAGATCCAAGATTACTATCAATCAATTAATTTAGCAAACTATTATCCCGATGATGATAACGATGATGCACAAAAAAGATTAATTGAAGAACTTGATGACTATTTACGTACAGATAATTATTCTAGATTTGTTGATAAAGATGAGGAAGAATTCATCGAGAGAAAATGTCGACTACTTGGGATCCCTTATAATGAGCCACTAATAATAATTTCTGAAATATTTGAAGTCATCAAATACTCTTTGGGACCACATGAAGAATATGTTGCAACAAAAGTCAAAGAATATATTAGATTCGATCGATTCGAAGAGAATGTTGCAGAACTATATGGTAACATCTTTCGAATGTACTATGGGTATACTGGATGAGAGGGGAAGATGAAGAAATTGAAACAGACAACGATTCATCGTGTAATGAATCCATTATTGAAGAAGGCATCATGGAACTATTTAGCATTAATGATGATTTGTTTCATTACGAAACATCCTTATGCATACAATTCAAAGAATTTAACTACCTTCTTCAAATTGATAATGATGTGCTCACAGGAGATCTTCCAGGATTCAAAACTTATGAGGAATTCAAAAACACATGGTACTATGAATGGAATGATCAAATACCATGGGTTTAGGAAAAACCATGGCAATATGGGCATATCACTCACACTTGTAAACCCTTCCGCTTCAAGAATGGAAGTAGTGAATGGCCAACTTGTGACTGGAAGAATGATGGAACCTGTAATGGGGGAAGCATAATTGGAATGAGAAGGGTTGGCAACGATGTTTACTTTGAAGACTATAATTGGTATGCTACTAAGAATGTACTATGGGTATACTGGATGAGAGGGGAAGATGAAGAAATTGAAACAGACAACGATTCATCATGTAATGAATTCACTATTGAAGAAGGCATCATGGAACTATTTAGCATTAATGATGATTTGTTTCATTACGAAACATCCTTATGCAGACAGTTCAAAGAATTTAACTACCTTCTTCAAATTGATAATGATGTGCTCACAGGAGATCTTCCATGATTCAAAACTTATGAAGAATTCAAAAACATCTGGTACTATGAATGGAATGATCAAATACAATGGGTTCAGGAAAAACCATGGCGATATGGGCATATCACTCACACTTGTAAACCCTTCTGCTTCAAGAATGGAAGTAGTGAATGGCTAACTTGTGACTGGAAGAAAGATGGAACCTGTAATGGGGGAACCATAATTGGAATGAGAAGGGTTGGCAACAATGTTTACTTTGAAGACTATGATTGGTATGATAAAGTTGAAGACACCCCACGAAGAGCGGAAGCATTGCAAGAAAAAGGGAGAATCAAATACTTAAAGAGCCTAAAGGGAACATCAAACACTACTTTCTGGGAATGGGTGAATAGAGAGTTTGATGACTACACAAAGCTTAATCGACGACTACAATGGGAATTGAAAAGAAAGTGGGACGAGATCCAATATTACTATCAATCAATTAATTTAGCAAACTATTATCCCGATGATGATAACGATGATTCACAAAGAAGATTAATTGAAGAACTTGATGACTATTTACGTACAGATAATTATTCTAGATTTGTTGATAAAGATGAGGAAGAATTCATCGAGAGAAAATGTCGACTACTTGGGATCCCTTATAATGAGCCACCAATAATAATTTCTGAAAAATTTGAAGTCATCAAATACTCTTTGGGACCACATGAAGAATATGTTGCAACAAAAGTCAAAGAATATATTAGATTAGATCGATCCGAAGAGAATGTTGCAGAACTATACGGTAACATCTTTCGAATGAAGGAAGAAGGATGGCATGTTGCAAGAGTAATATAGGAGCTGAACGTGAGTCTAACTTGAAGACTCTGGAATAAAGACAAGTGCTGACTGGGAGACAACCCGGAACTTTTTATCTATTTTCTGTTTTGTGTCGAGTCTGTCAAACCTGCAGAAGATTATAGGTGATGCTGAATATAATGAACATAATAATAACAAAGAAACGCAGCGGATAACATCACCATACAAGGATCCATATAGCCATATGATCAATCAAATAATAAACAACAACAAGGTTATACCTTTGTAGCGTGATCGGTTGAATCGTATGGAGACCGTCACCAACATACACGAATCACCAATGAAACCAAGTGATCAAAGGAGATCACCTCTATGTTATGTCCACACTACACGTCATGTAACACCACCCGATGCTAGTCTTGACCTCGTAACAATCGATCTAGCCTTGAACTACACTAGAATAAGGTTAGATGGGCTCAAAAACCACAAACCCTAATATGGGTGGTTTAATTTCGTGGCTTTCACAAGAGAAAAAGAAGGGGGGAGAGAGATTAGGGTTAATTATTCTTCTAATTCATGACCCATAATGACCAAATAATAGGGAAGTTATAATATCATATTATTTACACTTAACACCTGAACTTTTCCCTTTTGGTTTCCTTGCCAAAGCGGCCAATATGGGGCCAAAATGGGCTTGCCCATTATACGTTATCTCCAATAACTAAGTGCAAGGCTTAGTTAATTAGTGCCGTTATTGATCACGAGTTACGTATCCGTATATATACTGTAAATACGATAAATACAAGATATATATGGTGTCTCTGTGTATGAAGTGTGTACCCCATAGGCTCAATATGTCTAGGCCATATAATTATTTATTATGGACACGAGCATCACTCCAACAGTCCCACTTGCGACTCATAATTAATCAAGTAATTATACAAGCAAGGTTAGCGTCTAGCACAACGCCAATGCCCCTAGAAAATATGTCGAGGGAAGTTTCTTAAACGTCCCATCATTTAAATGGTTATATGTCATCTATCCTTTTGTTACAGATACTTGTTGAACAACTAGACATGGGATCCGAAGTCATTAATATTTTTTCAACTATTATGTTTTCGATCTATACATTGAACAAGATTACAAGTGAATAAGATTCGATCTTAATCTCCATTTGGTGTACACCATACAAACATCTGTTCAATTCCATCGGGCCCAATAGTATCTACAACTCCATTACATGTGGAGGAACAAATCTATTTTGACATGCACATGTCATTCATGTGTTTCAAATCACTCCCCTGAAGATGGTTTTTATTAACTACCTTATTCCAGGACATGTTTAACCATAATCAAAGAATGAAATTCCACCACATGCAAGTACCTACTTGCATCTCAAGTCTGAGGATTGAGACCATAACCATTTGCGAGATCACTATTGAACGCCGATCCATGCAGTGAATACTCGTAGGTTGTGGTCAGGTCCAATGTTCATCCACAATGAAAACCATATGAGTTTGGCAAATAAATCACCAAACACGCCCCACATTTGCCTTAATTCGATGATACTCCCGTATCGTCAACTGGCAATGGACAATTTTAAGAAATAAAATAAATATTCATGGATAAACATGCAAATATAAGAAAA
>LBNU01039008.1:2784-17078 GCA_014162995.1 Artemisia annua
GTGAATAGGAATTCTCGTATCCGTTGTCACCTCGGTTGCACGGTCCATTACCTTTGAAGGAGGAGAATAAGAGGCAGTTGGAACCGTTGGTCCTTTGTAAGAAACGCTACTGCGTCTTGTGATCGCCTTGACATCGCCCCTCAGGTTAGCGATCGTGTTGCTAGGTAGAGATGTGGTACCCGAACCCGAGGGTCGATCATTTAAAGACTTTTTCATATCAAGCATTTCCTTAATCAACAATCTGGTTGTTTCTTCGTGATTTTTAAGTTGTATTTGCTGACTTTGCATGATAGTTTGTTGGTTTTGATTTTGACGAAGTAATTCTGCCAACAACTCATCCGTGTTCGATTGATTTTGAACAACACCTTGGTTTTGGTTAAAAGTTTGCCCACGGGCATTGTTGTTGAAACCTTGACCTTGATTTTGAAAATTTTGATTCTCATGATTAAAGTTTCCATAATTAGCACCTTGATTTGCAAAATTTCCATGATTACTTTGAAAGCTCCGATTTTGGTTAAACCCTTGATTTTGATTATGAAAACCGTGAGTTACTCGACTTTGATTTTGATTAACTTGATTAATTACCACGATTTTGCACATTTTGATTTGGAGGCGGGTTATGAAAACCAGGTGGCGGTCCAAGGTAATTGGTTGAACGTTAGCTGAGAAGATTTCGATCTCCTTGGGGTTGGTAAGCGTTACCTCCCATGTTAGCGGCGTACACATTTTCGTTAGCAACATTACCGGTTGTCGGACATTCGTAATATGCATGGGGACCACCACATGTTTCGCAACTTTGGTTAATAGCATTGACAGTTTGAGAAGTTTGCTCTTTGTTTTGAACTAAAAATCCCATTTGTTTTGTAAGAGCAGCAATAGCATCAGAGTTTTGTTTGTTAGACTCGATAACTTGAGACAAAACATCGTCGTTAGACTTGTTACTAGCACTTGAAACTGGTGTTTTATTTTGAGAAGTTCTAACTTTTGCTTTGTTTTCAATGATCGTGAAGCTTCTTGAGTGTTTCGAGCTAACAAATTACCACCAGCAGAAGAATTGAGCGAATCTTGATCAGCGGGATTCAAACCATTGTAGAACATATCAATTTGATGCAATTCAGAAAACCCGTGATTAGGACACTTTTCAAGTAACTCTTTGAAACAATCCCAAGCCTCGCTGAATGATTCATCGAAAGCTTGTTGGAATCTAAAGATTTGAGTACGAAGATTTGAGGTTTTAGAAGGTGGACAGAAATGGTTGAGGAACTTGTTGGCTAAATCATTCAAGTATGAATCGAATTAGGGGTTCTTTTTCCAACCAAGTTCGAGCAGCTCCTTTGAGAGAAAAGGGAAACAATTTCATTTTGACAACATCATAAGGAACTTGGTTGATTTTAATTGTTTCAGCAATGTAGGTTAAGTTCCGAATGTGGACATGAGGATCTTCGTGATCAAACCGGCCCGTGAAAGGATATGCTCGAAATGAGAATGAGCAACCCATGATTGATTTCAAAGTGATTTGCTTGAATATCGGGAATCACGATGGCTCTCCTCACACCTTGGAAAGGTGATTGGAGTTGTTCCTCCATTGGACGTAAATCATGAAGAGGTTGGGGATCTCCTCCGTTGGGACCCCCGTTAGGTTGTGCACCGTTGTTGTTGTTGTTGTTGTTCATTTCCTCGAGATTCGGAGAATTAACTCAATTTGGACGTCGTAGAAGACTCTCGGGATTAGAGAGTGGTGGAAAAAGTTCGTTATAAGAAGAACGAGTGTTCATTCAAAATGAAACAAATCAAAGTGAAACAAATTGAAAAAGTAAGTTAAAAAGAAAATCTTTTTGGTTTTTTATGTTTTATAAAAGAAAAATGAAAAATATTTTTGGTTTTTTATAGGTTTTATAATTTTTTTTGTTGTTTTTATGTTTATGAAAAACGATAACTTCTAAAAGAAGGTTCTTCAAAACACAATACTCAACGATCAAATGACTTAATCTTATCAACCGCTCACCGGCAGCGGCGCCAAAAAATTGATCGTGGCAGAATTAAAGCGGTGAAGCTTAAACACGGATCGTTGTCCCAACGAGGGTTGAATTGATCTTGTCACTCGAGTCGTGAGTTATGTGAGATGAATAAGTTTGAAAGATGAGATTTGGTTTTTGTTTACACTACGAAAATTTGTTTAGAACTTAGATGTAAGAAAGAACGTGTTTAAAGGAAATAGGTTTAACAAGAAAAGTAAACATAAACTAGATTAAACAAAAGAGAAATGAAATTTAAACTACAAACTATTAAAGAAAGTAATAAAGAAAATGTTTTTGGAGTTTTGAATTTAATTAACGACAAGAAAAGTTTAACTAAAGAAATGATTAAAGATTTAACGTACTAATACTTAAACTAATTAGAAAAGAAAATAAACTAAGTTGAATAAAACTAAAAAGGTTTTTAGAAAATTCGGCGGAGTTTCGTTTAGGAATGAACCCAACAAAACCCCACTCGATGAAACGATGAGGAAAATAAAAGCCTAGCTCGGCTTATGAAACTCGACTCAAAAGAAAACTTAGGGTGATACTCGCAAGAAATTATGTTGCCAAGATGAAACTCGCAACTTAGAAATGCTTACTCGCAAGAACATAGTACTAAAAATCCATACTCGCAAAACTTTCTTGACACTCGCAAACCAATGAAACTCGCTAACCCCTAAATATTAAAACTTGATACTCGCAAAAACAAACACAAACTCGCAAAACAAAATTGATACTCGCTAGTTTATGAAACCAAACTCGCAAAACTAGTACTCGATACTCGCAAAACATAAAATGTCCTACTCGCAAAACTTAAATACTCGCTAAACCCTAATAAGAACATGAGATACTCGCTAACTAGGACCCTATAGTCACAAGAACAAAACGAAACAAAGGACCCTTACTCGCAAATAAGCCAAACTCGCTAAACCCTAAAACTTATACTCGCAAAAATCATTTAAAATGGATTGGAAACCTTTTTTACGTGACCTAAAGATGGAACTCTAATGAAAACTAATAAAAACTTAATAAGGAGCTAATTTTGATCACTGAAAACTTATATATAAGCTTGCGACTCAAAAAGAAACCCTAACCCATTATTTTAAACCATACGAATTCAAAACAACATGCAAAGGTGGTGAACTTTTATAAAAGCTTGTATAAGATTATGCTGACCCAAAAATAAGCTCAAAAAGATGTAAAGATTTCCAAGAAAAAGATTGTAAAGCAGCGTAAATAAGCTAGATGAAAGGTTTAATACATGAAATATAAACTTGCATTCAAAATAAAACTTACACTAAGACTTGAAATAAACTAAGACTAACTAAGACTTAATAAAAACTAACTAGCCTCAAAATGAAGCTAAGGGGTGCTATTTAAAGGAGCCAAGGAGGCTTCCTTTTTTACATCGTGTACGGTTTAGCCCCTATACTTTGCTAGTTCATGAAAGTTACACATAAACTTGAACACAACACTACTAGACGTTCTAAAAACTAAATATAAGTCTTGTAACTTGAGGTTGCGTGTTGACGTTTCTTCCAAAGGTCTTCAAAGACTTAAAACTGNGTAAGCTAGAGAGAGAAATTAAGACATAGAAAATAAGCTTGCATTAATAAAACTTACACTAAGACTCAATAAAAAACTAAGACTAACTAAAAACTAACTAGCCTCAAAATGAAGCTAAGGGGTGCTATTTAAAGGAGCCAAGGAGGCTTCCTTTTTTACATCGTGTACGGTTTAGCCCCTATACTTTGCTAGTTCATGAAAGTTACACATAAACTTTAACACAACACTACTAGACGTTCTAAAAACTAAATATAAATCTTGTAACTTGAGGTTGCGTGTTGACATTTCTTCCAAAGGTCTTCAAAGACTTAAAAGTGATCACTTGCTCGAATTTGTGAAGCTTATCTTGATATTTATCTTTGAACTTCGATTAAGCGTCTATTTCGTTTTCTCGAGCCTTTAAGAAATAAATATGTCGTCACGGGCTTTTCTTAAGCAAATTTCATCTTTGGCTTGTCTTTTAGACTCTTTTCCACATCTCGTGCTCGTTTTAGGCTTTTTGGTTGATTTTGATGTCGTTTTTGCAATATCCTTTCCTGCACAGTCACAAACATAAAAACACGATATCTTTGGCGTTTAACGTCAGTTTTTGGTCTTATAGAGCCTGAAAATGGTGAATAAAAGGTATGTGAATAAGCAAATACCAGAGAGGCAGGGTATTTATAGGCCCTCATAGAAGTCTCTGGTTCCCTTGAAGCTTCAAGAAGAAATCCCACCGACTTAGATGCTCTCAAACCTTCTGGATCCTTATCTTTAATCTTCTAGACCTTGGATTGCCTTCTAGGGTGTTCTTAACCAATGAGGGAGCTTAATTCGTCCACGTGGGAAGGATATGAGGTGTTCCTGACACCTTGGAAGAAAGGTCTGGAACGTATGAGGTTCATTGTGAGGTGAGAATGAGTGGAGTGAATTTGGGACGATGGGTGAGCAGTAACAGGTTGTAGAAAGGGCGCGTATGGGGTTTGACCGGGTTAAGGGTGGTTTTGACTTGGGTTTAGGGGTAGCAGGCCGGGTATTATAAAAAAGGTATGGGCTTTGTTTTGTGATGGACCAAATGTTATAAGGTGGGTTGTAAGGGTGTGTTAGGTTAAGTTTATTTGTTTATTTTGTTTTGGGTTAAGTAGTAAAAATGGACCCGGTTTGGTTTATATAGAATTAGTTTTAGTTTATAAAATCATAAGGACCAATATTGTAAAACCTGATTTTATAGGGACCTTTTCTGCCAGAATTTAAAAATGTTATCCAAGGGCCTTTTTGACAACTCCATGATTCCTTGAGGGCTATATTTGCCATTTCTTGAAAAATATTTTTTCAAGGACCATTTTTGCCTACTTGGAATTTTGAGGGACTAATTTTGTCAAATCTTCAAATTATAACTTCCAAGGGCTTCTTTGATAATTCTTGAATTATGTGGGACCATTTGAGCTTCCTTAAACAATTTAGCTTTCCCGGCTCCAGTTCTTGACTATTCCACATCTCGTGCTCATTTATGTGGTTTTTGGCTCGGTTTTTGTCCTTTTCTCATATTTTATTATCTGCATGTACAAAAACACAAAAACATATATAGTTTGCATTTATTGATCGGTTTTTGGTAGTTTTGGTCTTAATTTCGTCAAGAAAAGGTATGTGGTTAAGCACATACCAGTGTAAAATAAAAATAAACAAACAAATAGATTAAAATCCTAAGTGTGGTTAATTACATTCCCAACCATCCCATGAATAAGACTCATATCATTGAATAACTCACGTTTTTTACTCATGTAGCTCACGCGTTAGGTAGAAACGTATTATACTCAATAAAATCTTAAACAAAGAATAAACTTTAGTTGGCGTAAAAACGAAATCATTGTTTATTTACAATTTATATGCTAACACTACCCATGGAAGTTACTTGCGATCATATTTACCTTTTACTCCCATATTCCTATTTTTCTCTAATTATCTTATTTTTGGTGGGATAATGAATTTCTTCATTTCCTCATTTTTATAGTTATTAGTCCGATAAAGGCTTAGGATTTAGACGCTAAGTAGTTTCTAATTCTTCCCTTGAGAAATGTTGCCCATAAAAATGAGGTCCACATCAAGGTCTCTGATTTAACACGATTTTGGGGAGTGTCCTTTTATTACACGACCGAAACATCCCATGTCTGAGACCCGAGACGGAAACTTTTATTAGGACCCCCCGGAGTCAAGATTTGGCATTATTATTTATTATTGAGCGCATTAACATATTTTGCCCTTGTTCTTTTGCAACAATCACAACGTCGGCTGCGAACCGGCAAGATGTAATAGTCTTATTATGACCTTGGGTTTTTCCTCCGCCTTTTTGAAGTCTACAACATCGGCTGCGAACCTGCAAGATGTAGAAAACTTTTATGGCTTTGGATTATTATTATTATTATACATTATTCATTATTTATTTGCCAAATCCCAAAGTCCTACGGCTTTTATAACAATCACAGCATTGGTTGCGAGCCGGCAAGATGTGATTGTAAACGCTTGAAGTACCTTGATGTGTACCCAACTTCCATAAGCAAGGATTCTTTCGGCAAGGACTACAAACTAAGTTTCGCCAAAATCGTGAACCTTTAATTAAACCTAAATTTCTATTATAAGGGTGAAACAAGCTTAGGGGAGTAAAAAGGCACAAGTAGCTTCGATGAGCTCTAAAGAGATCCAACTACTTCACGTTTAGCATNACCTTGATGTGTACCCAACTTCCATAAGCAAGGATTCTTTCGGCAAGGACTACAAACTAAGTTTCGCCAAAATCGTGAACCTTTAATTAAACCTAAATTTCTATTATAAGGGTGAAACAAGCTTAGGGGAGTAAAAAGGCACAAGTAGCTTCGATGAGCTCTAAAGAGATCCAACTACTTCACGTTTAGCATCTAAATTCTAAGTAAACCCTATCATTTCTCGTTTTTCGCAAATTTAAAATCTTAAAGAATAAGATCCGCGAATGCTTAGCCGATAATCGAATATTATGATTATGAATGGTTAAGGGAACAAGCTAGGGCTCAACACGCCCGATCAAGTCAAAATTTTAATTCTACTCTCACCAGCGGAAAAGTCAACACTTTGTCAAAACTTATTATATTTTTGTAATTTTTTAAAATTTTTCTCATTTTTTTGTGCTTTTTTCGTTAAAATTTTTTCAAATTTTTCGGAAAAACGGGGTTACGTGAGTACTCGGCAAAATGCAAGGTAATAATCGAATCGAAAGATTCAACCCCCCCCAGACTAAAGTGAAACATTGTCCTTAATGTTTCGAAAGTAAGGGTAACCTACGTCAATCTAAGGCCGTTTATTAGGTATGCCATAAGATAAATGTTAAACGAATCGATTAGGATATGAGAAGCATCGAAAAACGAGACTCGAGTGGAGAAAGGACAAGCACGACGAGCACGAGAGTCTTCATTCTTGGGCAATCTGGACATAAAACACAAGTACAAACACAACACAAGAGAATGGAAGAGGGAACCCTCGTTATGGTTATTTATTAGTAAAAGAAAATAAAAAGATAAAAAGAATAAGCATGGGGTGCCTCCCACGAAGCACTTTGCTTTTGGTTACCGAGTCACGTAGCTTGACTCGATCCCTGAATTTAATTATCCTTAGGGAAAGTTTAGAGATTTGGGACAACCATGGGTGGTATGTCCTCTCCAAAATAATGCTTAAGTCTATGGCCGTTCACCTTAAAATTGGGCCCATTATCTTGAGAAAGTTCAATGGTACCATAAGGAAATACTTGGGCTACGGTGAATGGGCCAGACCAACGGGATTTTAATTTATCTGAGAAAATCTTTAATCTTGAATTAAAGAGGAGGACTCGATCACCAACATTAAAAATACGATTTTTAATTTTTGAGTCATGGATTCGTTTAGTTTTCGCTTTATAGATTAAGGAGTTCTCATAGGCTTGGTCTCTAAGCTCAACTAATTCGTTCAATTGAATTTTCCTATGGTCTCCCGCGGTTTTTAAGTCAAAATTGAAATGCTTTAGCGCCCAGTAGGCTTTGTGCTTGAGCTCGATGGGGAGATGAAATGCTTTTCCATACACCAACTTATAAGGAGTGCACCCGATGGGTGTTTTGTAAGCGGTGCGGAAAGCCCAGAGTGCATCATCTAATTTGTCAGCCCATGAGGATCGGTGTGTTCACCTATGGTTCTTTCTAAAATTCTCTTAAGACCTCGATTGGATACTTCAACTTGACCGCTTAGTTTGTGGGTGATATGCGGTAGAAAGACGATGGGTAACTCCGTATTTAAGCATGACTTTTGCGAATTGGTCGTTACAAAAATGGGTACCGCGATCACTTATAATAGCACGAGGAGTTCCAAATCGGGCAAATACACTCTTTAAGAACTTAACAACAACTCGGGTATCATTGGTGGGGAGCGCCTTTCCTTCAACCCATTTTGACAAATAATCGACGGCCACGAGTATATACTTATTTCCTCTAGATGATGGGAACGGTCCCATAAAATCTATGCCCCATATGTCGAAGATCTCACAAACTTGTATAGCATTTTGGGGCATTTCGTCCTTTTGAGATATTTTCCCTTGATGCTGGCACGAGTCACAAGTTTTCACTAATTCATGTGCGTCACGATATATCGTTGGCCAATAGAAACCGGAGTCAAATACTTTCTTAGCGGTGTAATTGGCACCATGATGTACCCCCGTGGGTCCATTGTGGCATGCCATAAGAATGTCAGCAGCTTCCTTGCCATGAACGCATCGACGAATCACTTGGTCCGCCCATACTCTAAATAAATAGGGATCGTCCCAGAAATAATGCTTAACGTACTTAAAGAATTTCTTCTTTTGTTGGGACGACATCCCTTTCCGAATAAAATTTCCCGCATGGTAATTAGCAAAGTCGGCGAACCATGGGGTACTAGTATCGTGTGATAACATCCCAAGTGTCTCTAGAGGAAATGTCTCGATGATTTCCTTGTTCTCGAGATCACTTTGATGGGTGTTTTCTAAACGGGAAAGATGATCGGCGGCTAGGTTCTTGGCTCCTTTCTTATCTCTAATCTCAACACTGAACTCTTGGAGGAGGAGAACCATCGGAGTAACCTAGGTTTAGCATCTTGTTTAGCTAGTAGATATTTTAAAGCCGAATGGCTGGTGTACACTATGGTCTTAGATAGAACAAGATACGGTCGGAATTTCTCGAAAGCATAAACAACGGCTAACATCTCTTTTTCGGTGGTCGTGTAATGAGATTGAGCGTCGGTCATTGTTTTGCTAGCATAGTGTATCGGCTGAAAATATATAGTCTTACGTTGCCCCAAGACCGCCCCGATGGCATAATCGCTAGCATCGCACATAAGCTCAAAAGGCAAGTCCCAATCGGGGGAAACTAATATCGGAGCTTCCGTTAATTCCTTTTAGAGAGTATTAAATGCTTTGATGCATTCATTTGAGAAGATAAATGGAGCATCTTTTTCTAGAAGGTGGGTCAGAGGCCGGGCTATCTTAGAAAAGTCTTGGATAAATTGTCGGTAAAAACCGGCATGACCTAGAAAACTACGGATTCGTTTAATGGTAGTAGGATGAGATAATTTTGTGATGACGTCGACTTTAGCACGATCTACTTTGATTCCGGACTTAGAAATTTTATGGCCGAGGACAATGCCCTCTTTAACCATGAAATGGCACTTTTCCCAATTTAGGACTAAATTAGTATCTTCACATCGTTTGAGCATCTTTTCTAAATGGGAAAGGCACGAGGAAAATGAATCTCCATAAACCGAGAAGTCGTCCATGAATACTTCTATGGTTTTCTCGATCATGTCATGGAATATAGCCATCATGCACCTTTGGAACGTGCCTGGAGCATTGCATAAGCCGAAGGGCATACGACGATAAGCAAACATTCCATAAGGGAAAGTGAAAGTGGTCTTTTCCTGATCTTGTGGGTCTATAGGAATTTGAAAGTAACCGGAAAAGCCATCGAGAAAACAATAGAACTCATTTCCCGCTAAACGCTCTAACATTTGATCCATGAATGGGAGCGGAAAATGATCCTTACGAGTAGCTTCCTTGAGTTTCCTATAATCGATACACACTCTCCATCCCGTGACGAGACGTGTGGGAATTAACTCATTATCGTCATTCGTAACAACGGTCATACCACCCTTTTTCGAAACACAATGGATCGGGCTAACCCATGAACTATCAGAGATTGGATAAATCATACCGGCGTCAAGTAGTTTGATGACTTCGTGTTAGCATTGTATCTTTATATTATGAAGTGTCGGTCATTATATTCTTGAATAGTGTAATAGGTTGCGTTAGAAAGGGTTTTAAGAAGTTATATGTTCAATATTCAATAAGTTAGAAGTTCAAGGACTAAACTTGTATAAGCCTTGAAACTACTATGCCTAGCACTATATAAGGCATAGGATACCTCATTTGTATGTGAGTTTCATCATTTGGTAATACACACACATTGTTCTATCTTTACATGATGATCCTCCACACTCCCTCTCTCTACTCTCTATTTCTCTATCTAGAATAAGCTTATTAAGTCGTGAAATAAGTTGTATACACGGTCCTACACTTCACTTTTAATCACATCATTAATTTTCGGGTTAACTCGTCTTTGTTGTTGGACGGAGGGTTTGGAATTTTCTTCGAGTAAGATTTTATGAGTGCAAAAACGAGGGTCTATGCCCTTAATATCGGAAATTTGCCAAGCGATGGCACTCTTATGCTTACGGAGCACATCTAGGAGTTTAGTCTTCTCCTCATCTTTGAGGTCTTTAGAAATGATAACAGGAAGTTTGTCGGATTCTCCTAAAAATGCGTACTCAAGATGCGGAGGTAAATCCTTGAGCTCGTGCTCCGGAGGATTCTCACTAGAAGGCTCGATTTCCTTAATTTCCTCGATTCTAAGCTCTTTGGGTGGGAGGGTTGGGGACGGATCATCATTTAACATTTGCTCGAGTAGTAGAATATCTCCCTCAACATCGATATTGGCTTGATCAATTTCCGGTGAAATTGACTCATTAGAAAGAAAATCCTCGATCTCTTCTAAGATGAAGTCACTTCCGTCGAACGGAGTGAGGGAAGGGGAAGGATCAGAAAGGATAGGTTGAGACGGAGTGGGATTGCCACTTGACGATTTAGGAGAAAAACTGAGAAGTTCTTGAGAATACTCTTCCGAAGCAACATCAATGATATCAATTCGGTTAACGGACATGCAATCGTAATTGGAGGAGTATCTCGCGGTTTAGTCAAGATTAAACGTAATGGCTTCATTTCCAACTCGGAGGGTAATCTCTTCATTGTAAACATCAATCAACGCGCGGCCCGTCCTTAGGAATCCTCTCCCGAGAATGATTGGTATCCGTGGATCAGCATCAAAATCGACAATCACAAAATCGGCAGGGAAGTGGAATTTTCCAAATTTCACAAAAACGTCTTCGGCTATACCGAGAGATCGAGAAGTAGAACGATCCGCGAGCTCAAGAGTCATGCACGTCGGGGTGAGCTCGGGAAGCGAAAGTTTCTTCCAGATGGATAACGGCATAAGGTTAATGCTAGCACCGAGATCGGCCAGGGCGAAGCATTCAAGCATTACCGGAAAACTACAAGGGATCAAGAATTTGCCGGGATCTCCAAGCTTTTCGGAAAGCTTCTTAAGGAGAACCGCGGAACAATGTTCGTTCAAGGGTGCTTTGGTCATTTCGAACAATTTATCTTTATTAGTCAATAAGCTCTTAATAGTAGACGCGAATTTTGGCATTAGAAGAATAGCATCCACGAGACTTATATCAAAGTGTAAATCCTGGAAAATCTGTAGAATTTCTCCATTTGTTGATAATTTTTGTCACGGAGCTTTTGTTCATTGAGTCTGGACGGATAAGGAAGCTTGGTCTTAACGGGAATTTCTTGTTCACTAACGACTTTTTCTTTTTGCTTAGATGATTGGACAACCGGAGGTTGGATGTCTTCGGTTCTTCTGTTATTAGTAGGAAGTTCCGTATCCGTTGTCGCCTCGGTTTCATGGTTGACTACCTTAGGAGGAATGGAAGAAGAGGTAGTCGGAGCCGTGGGTCCATTATACTTAACACCGCTACGAGTCGTGATCGCCTTAGCATCGACCCTCGGGTTGGCGATCGTATTGCTTGGGAGAGTAGAGGAAGTACCCGAGCCCGAGGGTCTATCATTTAAAGACTTCTTAATTTCAGTCATTTCCTTAATCAACATCCTAGTTGTTTCTTCATGGTTTTTATTGACAATTGTTGATTCTGATTTTGAAGAATTAATTGTCTCAACAACTCATCCGTGGGCGATGGACTTGAACAGCATTTTGATTGTAGTTTTGCCCCGGGTTGTTTTGAAAACCTTGACTATAATTACCAAATTTTCCTTGATTAGCATTTTGAAAATTATTTTGATAATTCCCTTGAAAACTTCCTTGATTTTGATTCCCATAATTAAAATTCCCTTGATTTTGATAAAAATTCCCTTGATTCGGGCCTTGGTTTTGAAAATTTCCCTGATTTTGAAAACCCTGATTTTGTGATTGATTGAAATTACCCTGATGTTGAATAGAAAAACCCTAATTAACCTTAGATTGATTCTGATTTGGTTGATTATTTTTATTAAGCACATTTGGGTTCGGGTTGTTAAAACCGGGTGGCCTAAGGAAATTGTTGGAACGATAGCTGAGGAGATTACGGTCTCCTTGGGGTGGGTAAACGTTACCTCCCGTGTTTGCTGCGTAAACATTCTCTTGAGGGCAGCCACTGGAGGCTGGGCACTCGTAATACGGATGTGGACCACTGCAAGTTTCACAACTTGGGTTAATAGAATTCACTTGCTGGGTATTTTTTTTTATTCTCAATCGTTTGATGAATTCGATATACAACCGTAGACAAATCATCACACTTCTTAGTAAGAGCGGCTATCTCAGGAGAAGGGTAGAAGTTGTAACAACCCACAAAATCTCATCACTATCATCCCATTACAAATACTTATAGTAGGTATTTCATAGGTAAATTTTTGCTTTTTATGTGCATTCATACTTGCATGACTCTCTAGACTTGCCCACGTATCCTCACAAGCCAAACAACTCAACACTCACACCCTATAAACCTCTGGTATGTCAAGCATAAGATCACAACAACACCATAATAAGTAATTTACCAACCTAACACACTAAACTTACCACAACACCATAATAAACCCTAAACAAACCCTAATTAGGTCTATGTGCTTACTAAACCCTATATGCTTAGTTAAACTAGTTTAAAAGTGTCCAAGGCTTAAGTATGAGTTACCTTAGGAACATTAGGATACCTTAGGACCTTTAGGCATTAATACAACCCATTAGAGCTTAGGTACAAGTCCCTTAGGTATAAAACCATAACTAGGTTATAACTTCCTAGAATTAGGTCTAGACTATCCCAAAACTTCCCCATAAGTCACTACCACTTAGTATAAGCCTCTTAGGACTTAGGATGAGTTATAAGACACTCATAAGACACTAATCTAGGCAAAAAACCTAGGATAAACCCTAATCTCCCACTAAACACAAATAGGTCATGTAGGTCACAAAACTAGGTCAAACCTTCCCAAATCTTTCCCATAAGTTACCATCACTTAGAAAAAACTCTTTAGGACTTAGGATTAGTAACTAAACACTCTTAGGAACCTAACTTACACACTAAACCCTAGGTAAAACCCTAAACTCACTCTAGGCAAAACTAGGTTAGAAATAGACTTAAACCTTAGAACTAGGCTACTATAGTACCTCAAACCTTACAACCAAGCACCGTAGCACCTTACTCTAACCAACCTAGCACCCTAACACCTTACAAGCACCCACACAAGTAGGTGCATCACCTACTTGTCTAAACCATCACTAATCACCACTACACCACCACTAATCACCACTAATCTACCCTTAATCCACCACTAATCCACTCCTAATCACCCTAAACCATCACTAAACATCCTATCAGCTTACAAGCACCTCCAAGCACCCAAGCAAGGAGGTGCATCACCTCCTTGTAAGCTACTAACCCTAAAACCGCCTCTCTCGGCTCTCCTCCACCACAACCGGCCTCTACAGCCCCCTAGCTACCACCCTAGCTCGTCCTCGTCACCTCTAGACCATCCACGACCTCCCCTAGCCTTGCTTACTCCATCCCTCCCCTGCACGACACCTCAACACCCTTTTCTTGCTCGCTACTCCTTATTAGGCTATAAATACCCCCTCCCTCATTTTTTCTCCACACCTCTTCTCTTCTTTACCACCCATACATTTTGTAGTACTAAGTCCCTAGAAGCCCTAGAGCTCATGTAGTAAGGCGTTGGTTGTGTCGAGTTTGAGTTTGAGCCGAGAGATACCCTAGAAAACCTTAAACCCTCGTTACCCATTTCACGACCTAGATAAGCTTTAACTTTTGATCTAGTAGCTTTAGTTTAGTCTTAGGATAGATATAGGATGCCTTAGAACCCATAGGATCCCTTGCCAAAGCCTTGGTCATAATCATTTGCTAGTTTACTTTTTAAAACCCTAATTATAGAATAAACCCTAAATATATGCTATAAGCCCTTTACATAAGCTAAAATATGACTTAGGTAACTTAGATAAGCTAAAACTAGTTAAACATAAGCTAGGAAACCTTTTTGTTTCATAAAAATATAGTTTGCATGGAATTAGGACTAGTTTTGCAAAG
>LBNU01039008.1:17087-32214 GCA_014162995.1 Artemisia annua
CTAGTCAGAAAGTGAGAGAAGAAGAGGATTTATCGGGAAATATGATGGAGAAGAAGATGATTTTGCACAAGCGGAGTAAGAGACTTGGCTTGTACAGATACCCAGATACTTAGGTTTTTTTATCGCATTATTTGCAAACAAAGGCATCCCAATATTTGAAAACAAGAGTTATAAACTCTTAACCTATTTTGACTTATAAACTTTCTCATTAAATGTAGGAAACATCCATAGTTCATTTTAAGAGGATAGTCTTATAAAAGTCATCCTTAAGTAGTATCGGTGGAAAAATGAAGAAGAGTTTTACGATATTTAAGATATATGGTAAGAATTACTTTTTAGAGACAAGTTTTCATCTGATAGTGGTTCATATCAGGAGAAGACAAGTTCAGAAAGTGGTAGAGGAATTTGTAGTCAAGTAGAGACAAGTTTAGTCATGATAGAGACAGTGTTCTAGTCATAGATAGAGAAAGTTCTAGTTCATGATAGAGCACTACTTCTAGTCATGGTAGGGACAAGTTCTAATGTTCTCTCACGGTTTAGCAATCTGTTCACATAGTAGACTCCGATGTTAAGACTAGAATGAGCGACGTAGAAGATCTCATTTTTACATTTCTTGCAAAGCGAGATTTAATTCGTAAGTGTCAACATAATGAAGGATTAGCAGTTAGCGATGTAAGATAATTCTTACAAGATTCTAACTAATAGAAGACTTGCGTTAATTGATGAGAAATGCAAGTTCTAACTAATAGAGGCATTTGGGGCAGGATGAAGGTAGGGGAGAGATATAGAGAGAAGAAATAGAGTGTAAATGACGGAAGAGTTAAAAATGAAGGAATGGAGTGAAAGGATTTATGGGAACTCCTCCCACGGCTCTCCACCACTACAACCGACCTACTCCGCCCCCTAGCTACTGCCATAGCCTCTCCTTGTCACCACTAGACTTGCCACAAACCCCCATAGCTTTGCTTGCTCACCCCTCCCCTTGCTCGATACCTAAACACCCCGTTCCACCCTTAACCGCCTTAACGAGGGTATAAATACCCCTCGTATGCCCTCACTTCCAATCCACACCCTTTATTCGCTTCACCTTACATTAGTACAGTAGTATTAAGCCCTTAGGAGACCTTAGAGTCGAGTAGCTAGGCCTTGGTCGAGTTGTGTTGTGGTTTGAGTCGATACGAGCCCTAGAAAACCCTAAAACCCATGTAAACCCTCCCCTATCCAAGTAAGTCTTACATATTAGTTTATTTAGCTTTAGTTTAGTCTTAGGATAGATTTAGGATGCCTTAGATAACTTAGGAACCCTTGCATGAGCCTAGAACCATTCTACTTGCTAGTTTACGTTTTAAAACCCTAGATTGAGTCATATACTTGCATGCATGCTATAAGTAGTTAAATTAGGTCATACACTACTTAAATATAACTTAGATAACTTAAAATAAGTAAAACATAGGCTAGAAAACTTAAATACTAGATAAAATACAAGTTACATGCATATTAGGTCTAGTTTTGCAATAGTTTACATGCATAGGGGTATATATCATAAATTCCTGAAATTATAAAGTCTAGGGACTGTTTTTGAACTTTCCTAGAAGTTATAAGTAGTAAGGATTAGTTTTGCATAATATTAAAACCCTAGGATAAATAATAACATAAGTATAAACTAAAAGGACTAAAAATGTAAATAGTATAAGTTAAAGGTCTAAAATGGTAAAAATAAAAAACTTAGGAGTCTTAGGTTAATATAGAAGTCTAGGGACTAG
Organism: Artemisia annua; assembly: GCA_014162995.1. Classification (NCBI taxonomy): domain Eukaryota; kingdom Viridiplantae; phylum Streptophyta; class Magnoliopsida; order Asterales; family Asteraceae; genus Artemisia; species Artemisia annua. Next base: position 18,851 of record LBNU01039008.1, read on the forward strand.
TTGTGTTCAGTATAGATAGTTATTAGTATAAGTAATATAAGTAATATAAAACTTAGGGTAGAAAACGTAAATATATAAACTATAAGGGTAAAAAGTGAAAATATCATATAATTATAAAACCTATATAAATTTAGAAGCATAACACAATACTAGGGAGCTTCATGCGAGGAGTACTATGTGGATATTTCATTTTTGACGAGTTTGTTGGGTTTACGAATTAAGGTGCCCTGACTCCTCGAACGATTATTGCATATACTTCTGAGATATGATGGCCCGAACGGTGATATGATTATAACTAAACCCTAATAACAACATAACTCAATAAAAAGGAGCTTTGTGTGAGGAGTATTAACTTCTGAATTATGATGGCCCGAACGGTATTATGTTGATAACATAATACAATAGTAGGGAGCTTCATGTGAGGAGTCATATACTTCTGAATTACAATGGCCTGAACGGTGTTATGTTATATCTAAAACATTAACAAACCTAAAAACTATAACTTAAGAAACATAAAACATGATAACTAAAAGCTCGACATACATACAAAACCAACAACAACACACTAGGATACGTGAGTAAGGCGGTCTAGTTCCCGAGTCACTATTTGCATTACTTAGATTACTCTACACGCAGGTGAGTCTTCATAGCCTTACATCTTTTTAAACTTTCAAACTAAATGCTTTTATAAACCCTGTAAGGGGGATACATGCTAAATGGTTTACTTAAAACCGAATACAAGTCTTTTTCTTTGGTTGTTTGCACGAGTAAACTAACTGCCACCACTACATAAAAAAAATTCATGAATCTAATCGTTTGGAAGGTTTTATCCAATCAAACGCGAATATAGTTGATAGATCTATTGGAGTTTGACAACTCCCGTTGGTATTAACACCCCACTAGGTGGTACCAATAAGTACTATATTTGAATCCACTCAAGGTATAACTTTGGCAAGTTATCCTTGTATCCCCTCATGTTGGGTCTGCAGCTCACATGACCCGGATCGTTAAAGTGTGATTCATGAGCTTAGTGCAACCTGCTAAACTCCTGATAATTGTGCATGCATCACAATTATCACAAAAACTTGCATTTTCCTAGATGGGTGTAACAACTGAACCCAGGGAACTTGTATTCACTAACCCCTAAACCTATTATTCTCACTCAACATCTAGTGTTGACTTTTTAAGCATGTATTCTAGGTTAATTACTTCTATGGACCTATGGCGGAAGGAGGTACTGAACTCGGAAGACTTCTCATGGTTATCATTCAAACACCACCAACCTAACTCTTAGATTTTTGGGACCTCAACAAAATAAAAGTATATCTTTTATAATTAAAACTCTGATAATTATGAATGATAACTAATTTTTCAAAACATCTCTTTTCGAGTCGTTTTCTATTACTGTATCTGTGATTCTATGAAGTAATACCCCAAACACTTTATCTGCTGCGATCAGTGAAAAATGGGGGTGTTACATAACACGACTCAATTTGAGTTCGTTTTCTATTATTATAACTATTGTGCCATGAAGTAACACCCAGCTTTTATTCCACTGCGTATCCTAAATTTGGGGGTGTTACACTACATCGGTCAGGTACACTGCCTGGCGGGGATTGCAAGCTTCTCAAGATCTCTTGAGTAAAACTTTTTGCAAGGTTGCAAAACCACACATCACATATACTTTAAGAATTGTAGTAGTGGATGGAAAAATATTTTGAACCTAAGGGACAAGGTGAGGGGATTACATATACTTTAAGCTAGGTAATGGAAAGACTACATCAGCTTGGTATGATAAATGGTGTTTAGAAGGTCCATTATGTAACTTTTTAACTGCTAGGGAGATTTATGATGCAAGGTTCAATGCTAGTACTACTATTGCTGATATTATCAAGAATGGTGATTGGTGTTGGCTAGATGAATGGTTATTGAAATACCCTCAGTTAAGTAATATACAGGTTCCTGAGCTAAATGAAAATGTTTGTGATGAAGCTATGTGGGTGAATAGGGCTGGTTTGAAAACTAAGTACAGACTAAAACAGTGTGGAATGACATTTATGGAAACAATGATGGGGCTAAAGTGAAATGGAGTTCTGTGATATGGTTTCCTCAGAGTATTCCTAGACATACTTTTGTGCTACGAATGGCTGTGCAGGGAAGATTGATGACACAAGATATAATTGCAAAATGGAGAAGTAATGAGGTCATAGAATGTACTTTATGTAAGCAATGTATGGATTCTCATGAACACCTTTTCTTCAAGTGTGACTATTCAAATGTAGTTTGGCAGGAGTTGCAGAACTTACTTGATAGAAGATACTCTAGTAATTGGAAGAATATTATTGAAGAGATCTCTGTGATGACTGCTAATAGTAACATTTGGAGTATATTGAGAAGAATTGTGATTGGAGCAGTAGTTTACTATGTGTGGCAGGAGAGGAATAATAGGCTATTTGATAGAGGTTCTAGAACAGAGGATGAATTAGTGAAGAGCATTGTTGAAACTGTTAAGATGAGAATGATGAGTTTCCATGTTAAAGCTTCAAGGACAGTATTAGAATTGGAAAGGAAATGGAAAGTTATCTTGAAGAGAAGTGTAGTATAAAGTAGTTTTGGTTTGTATTTTTGTTGTTGTATTGATATAGAATGTAGTTATAGAATGCTTGATTCAAAGTTAACCACGCATCATATTCACAAACACTTTTACTCCTCCAAAGAACAACCTTGTACCTGAGATTAGCTTGGATGTACCTTTAGTTGTCACCTAAGCTTATCTTAAGTTTATTGAGGAGTAACACACCATACTTGTCATTTCAATCCCAAGTGTTATTCCGCAAACACTTGGGTATTTCTTTTTGATTAATTTCTAATAAAGAGTTAAACATTGAAAAATATTGTCTCTTATCTCTTACATTTATTTACTTTAATCTATTAATCTTTACATTGCTATTGGATGGATCTTGGTTAGATTAACTTTGTAGTTAAGCTTAATCAAGTAAAAGGGACCAACACATGTGGAAATGGAGGCTATCGTTTGTTTGAAGCTTGGTAGAAAAGGTATCAATCTCGATTCTTTATCCTTGTCGTGGAAATGTAGTGGAATATGTCAATCATCGTTTTGTTTCTGAATCAGTTGATCTTTGTTTCGTGTTACGTGAGAAAGCGTTACATGTGTAGGATAGAAATAGAATTTTTGCTTGGTGGGGAACTGATCTTAGAAACGTGTCCCGTGGGTTATGAGGACTAAAATGATAGGAAGACTATTGGTGTGAGTTTGTGTAGACGTCGGATTTGAACGTCAGAGGGTCAAAATGGACAAACAATATATGATCATGTTAGCATTAAATATATTTATAGAAAGTGATGGCCGTTCTCATCGTTTAAATGTAGTGTGTCATGTAGGTAGAAATAGTTATTGGGCGTTTGGGCTAGTTAATCTAATATGTTATAAGCATTATTAGAAAAGTCTTGTAATGTTATGTAAAAGTCCAAGTCCAAGCCCAAGCCCATCAAAGCCTTTAGGGCATCATATCTTGTACTATAAATACACCTCAAACTCTCATTTGAGGTGTGTGCTTGTATGTGTTTTATGTGTGCTTTTCTTTAATAAAAGTTCTATTCCATACACCTCATCTTATACATTAAGTCACCATCTTTCTCATCTCTTTTCTACATATTATACATGATTTAGATTGATAAAGTTGTGATCTTTATGTGATAACAAGAATTGTTAGCCTTGCTATTTTATATAAGATACCGTCACACAAAAGAAATGGACTAGATATGTAACAAGTAGTATCATTAGGGACTACTTAAGTACATTAGGCAAACATGTGATGTAATGAGCCTATAAATACCCCTCATGACTCTCCATGAGGGGTGTGGGAAAGTGTTAGGTCATTTTGTATTTTTTCATTTAATAAAAGTTATCCTTATTTTCTCCACCCTCTTTCTACTTTCTCTCACTAGAAACATGTATCATATCATCATGTTTGATCAACCAAGACCTCCTGAACCACATAAATCTTGTATATTTTCGGTCCAACAATTGGTATAAGGAGCCAGGTAGCTTACTTTATAGATTTTTGTGGTTCGAATCGTGTTTTTAAACTGTTTTGTACCATACTTTTCGGATCTGGGAATTTTTTTTCTTTATCTTTCGTGAACAGTTTCTAAACTATTTTTTTGATGTATCTAATATGGTCAAAATGGTCTCAATAGTTACCCAGATTTACAAATCTGTTCTGTGTCAAATTTTTGTCCAAACAGATTTGGAGTCATATCTTTTTTTTTTTTGACTTATTTTTGTACCATCCGTGAAAAGTGGTCAAGAAAAAGGTCGAAAGTCATTGGAAAACTCATCGGAAACTGGGCAAAAAGGATGGCCGGAATTTTTTGGTCGGAAAAGTCGCCGGAACACAGTCGGACTTTCTTGTATAGAAAGTTTCGAAATCATAAAACCCTAAAATATCGAAAAGTTTAAAACTTTTCGAAAAGTTAAAGTTTTCGATAAGTTATGAAAATTTTTCGAAAAGTTTTGTAAAAACTTTCGAAATTTTTTTTGGACAGAAACTTTCGATAAGTTGTGAAAAGTTCTCGATAAGTTATACTAAAATTATCGAAATCTTCTTTATAATTATCGAGATCTTTTTGAAATGAAGATGAAGAGTAGAGACCAACGACCAGTCTACCACTAACCATATACCAAACAACTCATGGAGACCTCAGTTGTTAAACATCATCAGCCAATGGTCAAACAAAAAGAAAAGATGGAAATGAAAACACAGCCGATCCACCAACAAAACCAAACGAACCAACAACGAATCCTATCATATCCCATCCTCTTATCTAAACATCAAGACTCAAAACGAAAAAGGTATACAATCTTAAGATCTCAGATTTATTCTTTCGAGTTAATCAAAGGAACATCAAGACTTTTGAAGGTCTATAATACAAAAGAATTAAATCTCATCATCAATCTTTATTTGAAGTATAGCTTCATTTCTAATATCCGAAACTTAAAGAGAAGTAAGATAACAATTATGTCATCCACTTTTCTTGATTCGTTCAACATCAAAACAAAAAATAGACATCAAACCTACCCGAGACTCACGAATGGATCTTGAAGTCAGACAACAATTGCTTTCTTGATTCGTTTGGAGCAGAAAACATTGACATCAAGTACGGTTGTGTTGTGTTTATTGTTTGGTTATTCGATTTGATATGAGATTCGGTTGTGATAATGAGATTGATGGATACGATCTGAGATTGTGAAGAGGTATGTTAGGTGAGAGAAGATGAGATGGGGGCGCCCATTTATGTGTGTGATATTATTAGGGTTTGATAATGTTAGAAAAATTAGGGTAAGATGGTTATAACTGTGGTTGGATCGGGTCATATATTTTCACTTGGGCTTATGAATGATGGATTGGTTATTTCATTTGATTGGGCTGATGTTAATGTGGACTGGGTTGACTAATTGAATTCACATAAAAGAACTTGTTATCTGAAATCTTTTACAAGCATATTGGATACAAGTATTAACTTTGGTAAAAATGAGTGGTATTTTGGTATTGCAAATTTCACGGGGATACATAGTTCACGGCTAGAATTGTTTCGGTTTGACACAAAATGACTACGGGGTTTTTGTACGGTATAACTAATTTGATTTTGATGTGACGTTTCAAGCGTGTACTTATTTATCTTTGAGATATGCGGGTCTCAAGATAACTTGTTTGGGCATATGTTAATGGTGACGAAGACTTGGTCTATCTAGTTTTCATAGGTCAAGGGGTGGATGGACGAAGACCTAGTTAACTATCACTTAAAGGAGTTACATTGCAGTGCTCAGTGTCACACGAAGTTGTGGATAGTCAAGAGGTGATGTACGTCTTATACTTGATGGTTGGTTGGTTGAAGAGTATAGAGTACATAGGGATTCGACGGTGTAGGAACTCTCTACACCGTTCTTAGTCACACCATCGCACAAGATTAAGTCACAAGATGGGATGTTTACTTCATTTTCAAGCTGGGCATATCAGGTTGTCTCCATATGTGGTCATTACTATTAGCCGGTGAATTCAAAGGAGGTTCGATTTAAGGTTGGTTTGAGAGAAGTGTATTGAGAGTATATCCTATCAGCATATACTCACAAATTATGCTTTCATGGTCTTTTTGGGTAAAAGGGTTAATTCACCCTGGTAAAATGCATTACACCAAAAAACGTTGAGGTACATAGGATGAGGGTGATATCCCTCACCTCAGTCCCTTAGGAAACTTACAGACTCGAATATAGGAATGACACACCATTCCTATAACTTACAATAAAATGAACCTACAATAATGACAAAAGTACATAAAACATGACAATACTACTCAAGAAAAGTACTTGAGCCTTTTAAATCACTATGGCGGTCCACCTTAACTTCCATGAAGAATCCACGTATAAAAATCCATGCTATCTCCAACATACAATCTGTTTGTAGTAGCAAACACCACAAACAACTCCTCCACCATCGCCATAACAACAGTAAGATATAATCATATGTACCCAAAGTGAATGGCATCGTGTGAATGGGGTTTTGAACAAGAGTCCCCACAAACTTAACTTCCATCATCACCTACTACGACCTGATCCAATACCTCACCTACTAAAAGCTCCAAGGCAATGAAACTCTAGCATGAATGAAAAGCAGTGTATCATGACCAGTCATAGACGAATACATAGGGTATGCCAACCCTAACTTCCAATTGTATCAGAAGTGTAAAGTACGGGTAATTATGGCATGTACACAAGATTATGATGATTCCGATAACTCGCAACCATCAGGAGGAGGGAGAAGAACATGCCAGAAGAAGTAGTGTTTCGTCTTCAGTACGTTGGTTGATCGAGGGAATTGTGCTTTATGTACCAAGTATGTGTATGTGTTCATCGGAGCTTATTACCAACATTCTGTGCAATACTACGTGAGTTATGTTGTAATGATGCTCCCAGAACGACAACCATGGTGCAAACTCATTAGTATCTTCCTTATCCGCTGCGAGATGAGAAAAGAGTTGTCAGTTCAGGAGGGAGCAGAAGAAAGAAAAGAAAAAAGGCTCACTAGTTAGGAGGGATTAATAACCTAACTAGACCATTACAGTTGAAGTTCAGAGCTACAAAGACCTTTGCCGTCAGTGTCAAAGATCACACGCCGAGATCGTCGGAAGAGAGAACTTCAAGTCTGCCTCAATATCTAGACTACAGAGACTCTGCGCTTCAACACCATCAACATAGTTTACTATTGTTGTAATTTTACATTGTTAATGTATTTATAGGTCTCATTGTAACCATTCATGTGTGACGATATCTTGGAGGGAGATTGTTAGCCTTGCTATTTTATATAAGATACCGTCACACAAAAGAAATGGACTAGATATGTAACAAGTAGTATCATTAGGGACTACTTAAGTACATTAGGCAAACATGTGATGTAATGAGCCTATAAATACCCCTCATGACTCTCCATGAGGGGTGTGGGAAAGTGTTAGGTCATTTTGTATTGTTTCATTTAATAAAAGTTATCCTTATTTTCTCCACCCTCTCTCTACTTTCTCTCACTAGAAACATGTATCATATCATCACGTTTGATCAACCAAGACCTCCTGAACCACATAAATCTTGTATATTTTCGGTCCAACAGATCAACAATTATTAATTTATACACCAGATTTTAATTTGGTATTCCATTTAGATGATTTTAAAGATGCCTTATGAAATATCTTTGCCCGAAATAGCTCTAGTGACTTATTAAAGCTATTTGAGATGTTATAAAATAACATGTCTTTTGGAATATTCATTCGTTACCAACATGATAGCAAAAAGTTTCAAAGTTTACATAGCAAAGTTTCTAATGAAGTAATGAGCATACCACCAGTGTTAAAGAAAGACTTAATGAAGTTCACAAAAAAAAATAATAAATAAATAAATAAATAAATAAATAAAGAGAGAGAGAGAGAGAGAGAGAGAGAGAGAGAGAGAGAGANGAGAGAGAGAGGCAAAAACCTCGCTTACTATATTTATGACTTATACATGCTCTGTGTGTCCCCTGTATGATCTTTGTTTTCTTATTATGCTGAGTTCACTACAGTGGCTATGTTCAGGACAGTTTAAACAATGATTTTTTTTTTTTGCGGCCAACTATATAACGATAAAACTAAAAGTCGCTCGGGCCACACTGTAGTAACTAACACTTGACATTATAGCTAAAGACTGATATGGATTCTGCTATAGTTTTCAATTGGGCTTCGAAACAAGTGTTTTATGCGAGACCACTTTAACCAATTTGTGTTTTCTTATTATGTGTAAACCCCTTAAAATTGTACTCGTGTTCAAAGGCTTATGTGAAGATAAAATGTGTTTAAAGGGCAATGAGAATAAAATTGGATAGTATGAATATCACCTTTACTTTTTATTGTATGGTTCATAATGAGTTTATATTTACAGAGCATGTAGTATTTCATTATCTTGATGATGTACTTTTTACATATGTGACTACCTGAAAATGCTTAAAGTTGAACGAGCCAAGTCAATCTCGAACAGAGAAAGATTTAAGCTTAATTTTCGATCTCTGATAGCTCAAAAGGATCAACTTGAACTTTCGATCAATGTTTTCTGCCTTTGTTGATTGTTGAGTTCTATAGATTACTTAGATATCAAATGTATTTGAATAATCCATAATCATTATATATTTAAACTTCCTTGATAACTTTATTTGAAATTTTACATAGTTAAACTGCATAGATATAGCTGTATCAGAGGCATACTAATTAAATTGATGTAGTTGTCACATTATACGTAATGAAATAAATAATGTTCATCCATAAATTGTGAGGACTAAAACTGATGAGAAGACCATTGATCATCATGCATTGACGACTTTTCAAGATATTTATTTTATCAAATGTCTTGGTCTTGCAAAAAAGTATAATAGCTATCCATAAACTATGAGGACTACAATATTTGAAACTAATATATTTTATATTTTCATTTATGAAGATATTACAACTAGAAAAATGATGTGACATGTGTTGGACGCCAAGTTTGAATGAGTGAAGGGTCAAAATGGACAAAACATTAGTTCAACATTTTTTAAGGCTTATATGTCAAACATGGAATCAATCCATTTGGGGAGAGTCTTGCCACATATAATTGATTGATCAGTTGGATCATCAACTAATGTGTCCACATTTTAATTATTGGCTGATGAAACCTTCTTGCTAATTGGAACATTTTGTTTTCGTGAGGGTTGGAGTGTGCATTTGGAGCAGTTGAGGGGTTGCATGGTAAATATATGTTGTTGATTTTTAGAAGCTTCAAAGTTGAATGTTTAGGGGAAGAATTAAATCATGTGGGGTTGGTGTTGGGCAAGTGTGATGAACAACATGGCAACATGCATACTGATTTTTATCTAATCAAAACTCATATTTCTGCCTTTTTCAAAGCTAGGTCTTTTCTTAGAGAAATGTAAGATTTTTGTGTGATTGTCTCTCATATTAAATCCAAGAAAGGCCAAGTCAAGTAAAAGACATTCCATTTTCTTTGTTTTGTACATGACTAGCTAACATGATACATTTTATTACAAAAACTTATAGTATGTTATCATAAGAGTAAATTCTTGTACAAATGGTCACTGCCTAAATTGTAGTTTGCATTGATTTTTTTGGGTTTCTGAATTTGATTCAAAACTAGTCTTGTCCACAAAAAGATGCAAGTTCATTATCCAAATTATAACTAAGAGTTTTCCGCGTCAAAGGTGGACCATTTCCTGTGGACTAATTACTACGAGGACTACTCATATAATTTGATTAGATTAATATTTTAAAAAGAACACTCATTATTCCCTAGGTATAATACAATTTTTTGACCTGTACGGATTACAAATTTTATATACGACCTCTAAACGGAACTTGTTAATGTTTGATCTCAAGTCGAGCTAGAACAAGCTTAGTTTAAGCACCATCCCCACGCCCCTAAATAGCCCATAAATACTACCAGGAAACTTAAATGCCTTCACGTTATAACTTTCATTTCATCAAACACGTTAGACTCATTAACCAAATCAACTCACTATTAAGAAGAAGAATGTGACGAGTATTAACGCAAAAATAATCCTCAACCATATATATCAAAATGTATGCCAGTATATATCTGTCACCACTCATTCTTTTATACAAGCAATCCATAAGCAATTAAGGAACCAGACAATAGACTTTTCTATGATTTATCTTTCACGTTAAATCCAAGAGAAGACCTATTCAAATAAAATGACATGTCATGAAGGAATCTCGACTACCACAAGCATAAAAGTCTGACTTTTGGCATTGATTTCATACCAAGTTTGCATTTGCAATTGCTTTGGAACAACAAATTTTATTCATTTTCATTTTTTATTTGATCAACCAATTATAATGGCGTCGTCCATGAAAGGGTTTGAACATCTTGAAATTCAATTCGAAGAGATCAAATCAGCTACCAATAACTTTAGTGAAGAAAATGTTATTGGACATGGTGGTTTTGGTAAGGTCTATAAGGGGGAATTGTCTCACACTCACTCCAAGGGGAAAAGCCTGGTTGCTTTAAAGCGACTTGATCGTAAACATGGTCAAGGAGACGTTGAGTTTCATAAAGAAGTGAGAATGCTTTCATGTTACAGACATGAAAACATCATCTCCCTCCTGGGGTTCAGCCGCGGACGGGATGAGATGATACTTGTGTACGAGTATGCATCTCGTGGAAGTCTCAATCATTATTTGAATGATGTCAATCTAACATGGACACAACGATTGAAGATATGCCTTGATGTTGCGAAGGGACTAAGCTACCTCCATGATCCCAGAGAGGCATACCAAAGACTTATTCATTGTGATATTAAAAGTGCCAACATCCTACTTGATGAGAATTTTAATGCTAAAGTTGCTGATTTTGGGCTGTCAAAAATAGGCCCCGCTAATCAGCATAATTCAATTCTTGTCACCGATGCCTTGGGAACTCATGGATACTGTGATCCTGTGTTTATGGAGACGTACACCCTCACAAAAGAGTCAGACGTATACTCTTTTGGAGTAGTGTTATTCGAAGTCTTGTGCGGGAAACTATGCGGTGAATATAGCAATGGCAAGTTAAAGGTACTTTACGTGCCTATGTGGAAACAAAGCTATGAAGAGAACAAATTGGGCCAGATTATCCTTAAAGATATAATGCAACAAATGAACCCCAGTTCTTTGGATACGTTTTCAGGCATTGCATATCAATGTTTAAAGAGATTACGTGAAGAATGGCCATCAATGTCTCTTGTTGTGGAAAAACTGGAGATTGCACTTCAAATGCAGGTGCTACCGAAAGAGTATGCAGAGATAGCTAATGCTTCAGTATATCCTCTGCTCTGTAGATCCTTGGAGGAATTCAAAGATCTTCTCTCCAAAGGGGTCCTCCTTAACGGGGGTAAAACGGTAATTTTGGTACTTTTCTTTATTTTATATCTTTAGAGGGGAAGGTGTGGTGCGTTGTGAAGCCTCGCCACTCCTACGTGGAGGAGCCTTGTGGCTCGTTGTTGCTCGTTGCCACACCAGGTGGAGCTCGCCGAACCTCGCCACTCTACACCAACTCGTCTGAACGACGAGGTTGGTTCTTGTACTTTTGGCAGTTTTTTTTTTTATTCCGTTTACTTTTGTAAATAAAAGTGTGCGTGTGTGTGAGAACTGCGAAGAAGAAGAACAGGTTTTATTTATTTATTTATTTATTTATTTATTTATTTATTTTTATTTTTTATTTTTTGAATTGGGCTGGACTAAAAGTTGTAATTTTTTTAAATGACTAAAAGTTGAATTGGGCTGGACTAAAAGTTGCAATTTATTTTTAAGTGACCAAAAGTTGTAATTTTTTTTTTGGATCGATTATATTTTCTTTTTGGATTGATTATATATTGATTAAGTAAATAAAATCAAAATATTATTTATATTATTTTTTAAATGAATAAAAAGAATAAAGTTGTAAGTGGTGGGCCTTAAACGAGTAAGTTGAGGTTAGTTGTGAGTGAGGAAGGGGTTAATTGTCAAGAGGTGTTAAGGTGATGTGGAACCCGTGGCCCCAAATGAGCACTTCACCCTCGCCACCATACCTTCCCCTCTTAGAGAAACGGTAAATTGTAGTTTATAACTGTTTGCTTATTTGTAGAACTATATAGAAACCGTATCGATAAAGATTATAAACTATATACAATGTTTTTAAGAGGTGCATTTTAATGAATTAAAAAAGGGTTGTGCAATTTTTTATTTTTTTTTCCCTCTTTATAAAGTGTAAAAAGTGTTTTCATTTACACCAGTTTCACAACTAGCTAAATTTTGAGTTTTATTCGAACTTTCTTTTTCTTATTTTTCATTATAAAATTTAATGTATCAGTGATTAACTTACATTGAGAACTTTTGAATTATTTTATATTTCAAAAGTAAACTCAAAAAATTGTCAATAACCACAAAGATTTGCTCACCACAAGTGACCTTATTACTCAATTTCGAATTTCATTAAAGCCTCTTATTCTAAAGCATATCATTCTCGTTTGTAATCTCTAAATATTTGATCTAAAAATCAGCAGCACATTTTCAAATTTCCAAACATTTGGTGTTGATCTTTACTTGCATAACTAAATCAAACTTCATTATTTATTAATGGACAGTGGTTATCGTTAAATGACAAGGAAGAACATCATGTAGTGGTAAGCATAGAAGAGTATTTGAGTTTAGATGAACCAAATACAGATTACCGTGATCAATACTCGTCTAAGGAAAAGTCAAGGTGACTTGGTCTCCTCCTACTAATCCCTTTCGGTTCTGATCTATTTCTAAATACGTGTCAGATTTGAGCTGATGATCCTTGCTGCTTCTACATTCAGATTTGCAGTTGGTTGCTACAAGACACGTCTCACGGAATTCAAAATACATGTCACAGCCCCATTATTCTGTTGGTCTATTGTCTACTCGAGCTAATGAGTAGTTCATAAGGCACGAGCATATGTGCAGTCTAAGTAGATCCGAGCTTATGGATAACTACAAGTCAAGTTCTAGTTCTATTAGGTTTCTTATTTTAAGCTTTGTAGATAAGGACTTATTGAATACTAGGAATTGTATTAGGATTAGGAGAGCTCATTCTTAAGTCCTATATAAGGAGACCCAACGAGCTTGTGTTGGGTGTACCATCCGAATATCAGTTTTTAGAGATTATATTTTCTGATTAATAATAATACTAGCGAGCTTATTCTAGTAACAAAGGTTGTGCAGTCGTGTGTTTGTGTTTGTTTTGTTTGATCGATCAAATCTAGGGTCTTGAA
>LBNU01039008.1:41587-72210 GCA_014162995.1 Artemisia annua
TAAACTTGTAGATTAGAAACTTTGTAACCGCTATTCGGTTAAGTTAGTTAAATTCTGTAAAGGTTTGAAGGGTTGTGTTGCTTGGCTTGAAACCCTTCAGACAGTCACAACGTTTGGTTCATACCCATTCGGTGTGTATAAATAGTTTAGCACATGTATTATTCTAGGTGTGTCTCTTTGTAACAATGTAATACCCAATGATTATGTTGTTAATATAAATCATATTCTTGTCAAATCTTGTGTCTTGTTCATATGTCTGAATTCGTTCATGAAATAAACCTGTGAAACAAACTGCCCCTGCATCGATTCTACAAAAATCAGGTACTTATTTGAAGAAAAAAAAATAAATAAATAAATAAAAAGTAAGTAGCAGTTTCTAAGGATGCTCGATATATTGTTTACATAATACATATTTTAGAAGCAAATTCTTAAATAATAATTTTCTGTCGTAAGGTAACCCATTCAGACCCATAGTTTTTTGCAACTAGACCCATATATTCTGTGCAAGAGGGCTGTTGAAAAAAAGATGAAAATGTGCTTCACAGTTATTAGTATAATGCGCATGCCATCGCTGTGCTTATCCCCATATAGTCCACTTATATTGTGTCTATAGCCCTTATGGATTGTCATCCAGGGGCGGAGCCAGGAATTTGAGTTAAGGGGGACCGTAATTACTTGTTACTATGTTATAATCCATACAATTAGTAGATCGTTTAAACTCTTTATAAAAGGGGCTGAGTTTCATTTGATTATACGTTACGATACGAATGGCAATCTCTACATTCCATTTTCAATGTCTTACTATTCTTTTATTTTCATAAAACTAAATGCTATTCGTGCATAGCGGCGTCATGTATAGTAGTGTCAATTAGTGTGTGCGTATTTGTTTATAGAGTAAGTAAGAGTGTAAAAAGTTTTTGAGTTAATTTATAATAAATAATTAATAAATTGTGTAATTTTGTATAAGTAATAAGAGTATTTTAGTTTAAAATATTACTGATCACTACAAAAAAAACTGGGCTATTAAGACCTTTCCATGGGACCTTTTTTACCCGGGGTCCTAATAAATATTTTTGAGGACAAGTTGGTTTTTTAGTTCTTTAATGATCAAACTAATAATACACTTGATAAATTGGTCCTATTACAAAATACGTTTAGGACCTTTATTTGTTAGGGTTTTATTATGAGAGATCCTATTAGAACACTTCACTAATATGTCCTATTACATCCAGTTTTATAGGACGCTTGCTTGTTGAGGTCCTATTACAATGAAACTAAATAGAACACTTGATAAGAAAGTCCTATTACATTAAGTTTTATACGACTTTAATTTGTTTTGGTCCTATTCTATAGGAAACTTGATACATAGATCCTATACATGTTACATTAGCACATATAATAGTAAGCAAAGATCGAGGAAACTAAATAGTTCTTAATGTAACGCGTGGAGTACATCCACGCATGTTATACTATGATACGAAAAATCCTTGTCATCGGGCAAACATAAATGAAATCGGAAAGACTACAAAGCATACAGTTTAACCTAACATACATGTGGACAACCCAATCTCCTTTAACCTGAGTATGCGTGTAACCAATTTATCAAGAATATGTGCATTGTGTCAATTCGGTGCCCAATGATCTTTATTTAAACATTAAGTAGTCTAAGTATAAGAAGACTCGCTGATAAAGAAATAAGCGAGCAACCTCAGCAAGGTTCACGTCAGAGAGATCGTTAAGGAGTCAAAGACAACTTGAAGATATACTCTCTAACTGATGTGAGTGAAATAGTATGTATAAGAACTGGAAGCTTAAGGTCAAAGGTTCATCAGGGATCGACAATGCCCTGAGGATTGTGTCATCTATCTGATCCGACCAACATAGCTTAGCTCAAAATATATCATGGATATTTAGCCTAGACTTTTCGATAAAACAAATGAGCGGGATAGATTGTATCATCGAGAATCTCAAAGACAAATACGAGTTGGTAAAAAGGGAGGAACAATTGTCATCATTGTTTCACTGATTGACCTATTTACTTAAACAGGTTAAACGAGTCACAAACGGGTTACACGTGTTATACAGGTCTGGGTTAGGGTTGAGTTTCTTGACACTATTAATAAATGGGTCGTTTTTGGATAGAGGTTATACTAACCCGCGAACCCGAATAGGTCAACACGAACACGACTCGATTGCCACCCCTACTAAAGAATATGGTTAATGATAATTTTTTAAACATCAAGCATTTTTAAAGTCAAAACTTATTTTAAGATGGATGTAGTAATTGAGTAATTTTTATTCCATGACCATATACAATAAAGCTTTAACCTTAAGAAAATGATTAAGAGACCTAAAAGTTGTGCCTAATTGTGTGCCCAACATATGTGGAATTACCTCATTGAATTATGAAGCTATGAGCCGTATTGTTACAACCAATGAATTATTGACATGCAACTTTAGGCATAAAATTAGACCTAAAATCAGGTTTCCCAATCACTAATCTTAACCTTATTAATCTATTGTGATGGTTTCAAGTTTCAATATTCTCAATAATAAGCTCCCGCTCAATATTTTGTTTCCCGCTGCAATGTTATTGAACTTCCCTCCCAATCCTAAATTTGGACTCCCTCCAAAAACAACATGGTCCGCTATTTTCTCCATAAACCGTCATTCTCCCATTTTCTTCATTTCAATCTCGTCAAATCCGGATATCCCAGATTCCATAATTACAAATCTCGATTCTTCTTCTTTTATCATCTCCATCACAACTGCCACATAATTGTAGCCCACTTGCGCGACAACACCTTGTTATAAACCATCACCGTGTAACATATCAGATCTCATGAAAGGGGAGGTGTGTACTGTTCATTAGTTTATAAACGACATCACAACTGTAATTATTTTTTGTCGAATTGCACAGAAAGTATGATCATGCGGTTTTTTAAAACAAAAGAAGAAAAGGCTCCTTGTAGAAAACCATTAAGATTGTGAAAAACTTATTATTTTCTATTGTAACTATTGATTTCCATTTACAGTGGTTATTCTGGTTTTAATTTTACAATAATTTTGGTTTAATTAGGGCTTTAGCTATTGACATTTTGATTTCTCATTTATTGCCTGTTGGAGACCACTTTTGTAACTATTATTCAGTTGTGCTATTATTCAATTGGATATATTTATGAAAGATAACACAATAATGATTTATTAACTTCTGATGTCTTTGTTATGTATGCCACCATTTTGGTTTAATTTTTGTGCCTTAACCTTATGAATGGTGTCTTCAAGCTAATATTGTAATTCATTTTTTTCTCTATTAATGATTTTGTATGCCTTACCATTTTTATCCTTTTATTTGCAGCCCTTGGTGGAAGATGATGGAAATGATTAAGGGGTCGACATTTGTTCCTAGTATTTTGGAACGAGAATAGGATCTTGTTTGATGAGTAAGTTCAATGTTATTGACAAGTATAGATAAAATCATGTTAAACTCTCTAAGGGTATTCTTTATTCTTATAGCAAGTCCCACATCTAACTATATTGGTAACTATTTGTTCTTTGTGATTGTTCAGATGAAATTTTTATCTTCAAAGAAATAAATGACGATTGGCATCTCATACAGTTTGCTTGATACAAATTGACGAGCCTACACGAGTAACTATCGATGGTCCATCCTATCATTTTGGTAAGGTAAATATTTTTTTTTTTTAGCAAAGTAAGGTAAATATTTTACTAACTTGAGAATGCCTATGAAACCATATTTAACTAACATTCAATACTTACGCTAGTATATTTCTTTGTTTTTTTGACCATAGGTGGATTCAGATCAAAAGGCAAAAATATGTTAAAAGACTTCAACGGGCGAACAATGACAGCCTTCTATATCATAGGAATTTCCATATTATGGCTTAACTTATTATTGTTATTGTATTAATGGTCAAATATAGGATTATTTTTTGTGAATGATCATATATTTTGTATAATAAGATTGCAATTTTTGTATAGTGAGTGATTTTACAAAATGATAATGATATATTTGCTTATTTTTTGCTGATTATAGTTAAATATTTGTAAGGAAAATATCACTTGTAAATGATAGGTACATGGATTTTATGACACCATAGAGTGTCTCTAAGGATTATTAAATGCAACATCATGTGCATAGATTTTGCGACACCATAGAGCGTTGTGATTTTAGTCTCTTAAGACGCTTATTTATGTCCTAAAATGTGACAATTAGGTACATAGATATTGTGACACCATGGAGAGTCCTATATTGTAGTCTAGAGAGCAGTCACTTTGTGTTTCATAAAATACATTATGGGACCACAAAGTTGGTTTTGTAAAGATAGTACTTCTTAGGACACCCTCACCTATAGGACACATTTAAATTGGTCATATAAAATCAAAAGTCCCATTAAGTGTTGTATTAGGACCTTTTCGGGTGTCGTCATAGACCAAGTTTGAATTTTAAGAAAAACTAATGTTTGATCATTTTTTATTTATATGTATAGTATATATAAGCCTTTTAGTTTAGAAATTATTTAAACGAAATTCTAGAGTCTAAAGTACAAAAGTCTTTTGAGTTTTCTTTTAATAACATGCATTGTTTTGTCTTAAAAAAAATGAATAATGAAAAATAAAACAAATTAACAACATATTTAAAATTTGAGTTAACATATTCAATTAGTAAACGTGAAAGGGGATAAAGTAGAATGTACATCTAGTCATCTAGATAGGGCCACTAGCCCACTACTAAAAAAAGATTTTCCTTCGGCCCACTAGTAAACACACACATATATTATATGATTTAATGCTACATATGTGGTATTTTGGTCGTCTTCCCCATCAAAAAAAAAGCACAGCCTCTGTTTTTCTAAAATTCAAATAATTTCATTACCTTATAAAGTGAATGTTCTTCATTATAAACACAACCTAGTTTGATGCTTCTCATATGTTTGATGCCTTGAGCCGTCGTTCAGTACGCCCATGGGCTATGGCCAAGGTCGGCCGTGTTGGCAGGGGCTGGCATGAAAACTTTGCCGGAAATCAAGCTACAAGACGGGTAAGTTGGGCTGGTTGGGTGGCCGAGCACCAGCCACCCCCCCCCCCTACTGGCTCCGTCTCTGTTGTCATCCATACGGAAAATGTATATTTAGGAATACATTAAGAGTGCCATACCCAGGAAAACCGCTGCACTTTGGAGTCGACAAATGGGACTTCTTTACCTTTTGAGTTTTTCCATACAACTACATATTTTCACAAAGGTTAAAATAGGCTCATAGATGCCTATAACTTGAGGATACTTTGTATGCCACTCCAAAAGCCACTTTCATCTTCCATTTTGGAATATAGCTACATACAAGCCACATTGAAGTGGATTTCACGTTCCCAATTTATGGACATTATGACACTTCACTTTATCTATGTATCCAAGGGTTTCTCTTAGTGGTTCGGGTCTCGGGGCCTGCCCGTTTGGATGGTTTAATGGGGGTCGGATTTCAAGTGTGATGCCGTTTTTAAAAAAAAAAAAAAAAAAAAAAAAAAAAAAAAAAAAAAAAAAAAAAAAAAAAAAAAAAAAAAAAAAAAAGTCCTTTCATCCCCAATTGTCTGAATTCTCATGTTTACTCATCCATTTTAACTTCATTGTGTGACTCCACTATATTCCATAAATGGGTCGAAACAGGTAATCATTAAGAAAGACACTTTATTACTCTGCAATAGTTCTATAAATACTTGATGTATTCCATTTATCCAAATATTTAAACCCTGGACCTCCTTGATTATATGGTATACAAATATATTTCCATGCCACTTTAACTCTGCCTTTAGTGATTCGTTGACACCATTGGAAAACTTTCAAAATTCTGTTGATCTCCTTACAGCTGTTATAGAAAGCTTGAATATTGAAGCCCAATAAACTCAAATAGGGTCAAGAACATAAGCCATCAATTATGAAAAGCTTATAAATAGATTTTTAAAGACTGGATTTTGTAGCCCATGGTACCCAAAGCATTGTAGGACTTTGCTTTGGTGCGTGATAGCATGTATTATGACCAATCTTTCAGTTTATCTATAATGAATGAGTAAGCACTTGTAAAACGTCCCCGTTTTTTAAAAATTTAGCAAGTCCATGTGTTCAATAATAAACATAAACGACACGTTAGTTGGCTTCTACTACATGCAAACCTTAAACACTTTCTGAATCTATTACATAAATGATGAGCTTTTATGTTTCTGCAGATTTAGAGAAATGCTTGTAATAACAGCCGGCAACAGATTTGAAATTAAGAGAAAAACCGAATCCAAAGTAGTATCGCCTGAAACAACATATGCAGTTTACCTTGTCTCCAAATTACCACACGACCAATCAACATTCAAGGCTCCTCTCGAAGTTGATTTTGGTAGGTTTGCCTATCTAGTAAGCCCACCAGACACCCTGTTATTGGATCAAAGCTTGATGAGAACACACACAACATGGTGAATAGACCCAATAAAGTGAAGATCGTTCCACAACAAAGAAGTGATGGTTGGATGGAAGTAAAAGTCTAGGAATTTCATACCCAAATTACTATGGAAACAATCTCTATGGATCTTAAGTTAGCGCATCCCGGTTACAAGGATCTTAGTGGGCTTCTGGTACAAGGCATTGAGATTAGACCATATAGAATTATAGATTCACTTTTTTATTCAAAACTCAAGTGTAAGGACAATTAATAAGTTTTTTATGTTATTTACTTTTTGTAATGAATACACTGTGAACCAAATAAGTGTTAAGCAGTTATATTTTGTATTCTCTCATTTACATTTTGTGACACCACATTTAACAAAAAGGAAAAATAATAGAAAAAGGTTTGAACAGCATAAATACAGATAATATCGTTGTACCCATATAGATTTTATCTGATTTTAAAGATCATGTTACCATTGTTTCATGCTCTGCTTTGGTATGTCATATAACTTTCAGAATTAACATATGCTATCTAATCACATACAGTATAAAGTTTGTGTGTGTTTGTTACCATCAGAGATTTACCGGAAAGTTGATCCGAAACTAAACAACTTAACTTTTTTCAGTTCAAAAAAGTTATTATTATTATTATTATTATTATTATTATTATTATTATTATTATTATTATTATTATTATTATTATTATTATTATTATTATTATTATTATTATTATTATTATTATTATTATTATTATTATTATTATTATTATTATTATTATTATTATTATTATTATTATTATTATTATTATTATTATTATTATTATTATTATTATTATTATTATTATTATTATTATTATTATTATTATTATTATTATTATTATTATTATTATTATTATTATTATTATTATTATTATTATTATTATTATTATTATTATTATTATTATTATTATTATTATTATTATTATTATTATTATTATTATTATTATTATTATTATTATTATTATTATTATTATTATTATTATTATTATTATTATTATTATTATTATTATTATTATTATTATTATTGAGGGAATTTCAGAATTTACCCATTTTGAATAAGTTGTAAATTGCACACTCTAGATTGCAGAAATGTGAGATACAACATTAAACTTAAATAAAGTTACTTGTTGAAGATATTAGATGACCTATAAACCATACAGATCTTTATGCTTTCATGTTGTCAATATATATTTGCTAAATTATTAGAAATCATGAACTTGAAAAAATGCATATAAACGATGATTATGTATGTTGTCATTATTGTGTTTTTGTTTGAAACTGACGTTACTTTTGAACTTTACAATGAGAAAATCCGCTCAACTCAATCCTAATATGAATTTATTGCCAACGATGGACATAAGTCTTGTTTCGACATATGTGCTACCTCTAGTTCCTAGAATCTTCTTGTTTCACCACAGGCTGAACTACGGCGTCGTCATGCCTCTCTCATGGTTACATTGTTACCTAACTGAAGCCACTTGTTGTTTTGACTATCATGTTTTGTTGGTACATTAATATTTTCCTTGGTTTATTAAATCATTGCATATTTTTAAGGTTTATGTATCATCATTTTGTTTGTGTGCCTCTACGACGACTATTTTGCCAAAATTTTAGATTAGCATGTATAGTATTTTGTGATTGAAATTTGTGATTTCAGTTTAGTAACAAAAAGTTTCACAAACTTCCTTTCAACATTTTAGTGTTATTCGGATTACGCAAGTGTGAGTGTGTGGCAAACACGTCATGCATCAACAACGAAAGTTTACAATCTCACAAGCACTAGCGGATCCATGAAATATAATTACAGAAGCATTGAGCAACTAGAGGGTTTCTAGTGTAACTTGAAACAAATCAAGTGACGTTTGATTTTTTCTAACAAGTCGAGTCAGGTTTAACTAATGAGAAAAAAATGTTCTATTCCAATATATTTAACACTTAGGGTGCGTTTGGTATGCAATCCGGAATAACCATAGGTATGATTGTCATTACAAGGATGTATCATATTAAAAGTATCATTGTCATTGTTATTGTTGGTATAAAGTTTAAGGTAAAAATATCACTTTCAAATTTGCTCATTCAATAGCTAAAATAAAATTAAATTTATCATTAAAATACAAAATATAACTTGTAAAATGTTAAAAGTTGGTAGTAAAATATAAAAAGTACATGAATCCCACATGAATGATTGAGAAATGTCACCCATCCATAATACTATGGATATATCATTGTTGATATCATACCATGATATCAAATCTCTAACCAAACATGTTACGGAGTATATAGATATGAATGTGATTGATTGATTCTTATATATTCAAACCAAACGGCTCCTTACTATAGTCTTAAAGGTTACAAATACTCAAAGAATAACTAAATATAATATAAATTGTATTTATTTGCTTGTCATCATTTAATTAGCTCCATTTTTAAAAAATATGATCACTCAATTAAAAGCATATCTATTAATAAAGTCGAGAAAGGCATGATGCTAAAATAAATACAATTAAAAACCAATGTTGAAAAAAAAAATTACACACATGAAGCGATCACACTAACCCCTCGGAAAGCAAAAGCATAAACGGTTCTAATGTGCACATTTTAATTGTATTTTTTGACACTAAAATAATGTAAAATTATCGTGCATACTAGAGTAGGGTTGAGTATAATAGACCGCGAACCAGATCAAGCCGAGAAAATGAATCGAAATGGACCAATCGGACCAGACCAGACCAAGTGTATTTTGGTCTGGTACTCGGCCCACCATTTTCATCATATCCGGTCTTCGATCCAGTTCGATCTTACGCAAAACCGGCCATTATAGTTTCCAAATTTTGAAATTGCCATTAACATTGTTATTTTCTTTTTCCTTTAATTTGTTTTTGAATTTATTTATCTTTCTTTTTTGGGGAAATGAAAAAAAAAAAAAAAAAAAAAAAAAAAAAAAAAAAAAAAAAAAAAAAAAAAAAAAAAAAAAAAAAAAAAAAAAAAAAAATCAAGTTAGGGCCTGTTTTCAATCAAGGTATTCCACTTTTTTCCTTGCACATAAAGACAGCCAACTTTTTTTATAGCCGATTTAGGTTTTTTTTTCCTCACTTACGTTAACCCACTAACGACCATTTCGTTAGTAGATTACATGTTTGGTCTTTGTGTTTGTATAGTCATTTCATGTATAGTTTCCACCACCACCCACTAGCACTTGCCACCACCACTTGCCACCTCTTCCACCATCGTCCACCACCACCACCAGCCACCATAATCTACCACTACTACCCACCACCACCTCCACCACCACCCACCACCTCCATAAGCCGCTGCCACCAGCCGCCACCACCACTACCAGCCGCCGCCAACATCACCCATCACCTACAACACCACCCACCACCTCCACCGTCCACCACCCTATGCCATCACCACCGTCCACCACCACCAGCGGTGACTGGTGGTGGTGTTTAGTGGTGGTGCGGCTAGTTGTCGTGGATGGTGATGGTGGTGGCGGCTAGTGGATGCTGGTGGTGGATGGTGGCATATGGTGGTGATGGTTAGCGGTGGTGGGGGTTGGTGTTGGTGGTGGTTGAGGTGGTGGGTGATGGTGGCGGTGGCTGGTAGTGGTGGTGGATAGTGGTAGTTGGTAGTGGTGGTTGTGGATGATGGTGGTAAGGAAATGTAGTTAGAGGCTTATGATATCCTAAAATGCAGTGGTGAATCAGGTGAGAAGTTAGTTATCTTTTACATATTGCTAGTATGAATTTAGTGAATGGTCAAACATTACACTTCTATGTAGTTTGTTTGTATTATGGTTTCTGCAATTTACTTGTGTTCGGGATATGTCCACATTCATTAAAAATGGCATGTTTAAAAATAATATTTTGGAAAAATAATGTGTAAAAAAGTAATGTGTTTTTGCTTGCGTTTTTCTAGGTGCAATTTCCCTTGTGTTTATTCCGTTTTTGCTTTTATGCTCGTGTCCCCTTTGTGTATGTAGCGCTTTACCTTTTCTTTATTGTGTTATTTTGCGGTTCCTGCTTTTATATGTTTTTGTCATTTTTCTTCTAAGTTCTTTTTTTGCTTTTATGTCCATTTCCGTTGTATGCTTGCTTCCGTCTCATGTTTTTTAGTCTCTTCCTTCTTGCATTATATTCTAAGATCTCTCACCCACGGATAAAATATGTATTTTCTAGGCACGTGGTACCCCAATTTTTGACCTAATAAATTTTTTTATAAGACAACTTTAGTAACACATTCTAAAAAATCTGGGTCCATCTATGCTCTCACTTGCACACTCATCATTGTCGAAGGTCCCATGTAAGCGGTCTTTCTACATTCGGATTTATTTTGAGATAGGGGTACGATGAATGATCTATTGACCCCGTAGCCTGCACGACGACATTGGGTATGTTTTTGTAAAAGAAAAATAAATAAATAAATAAATAAATAAATAAATAAAAAATGATTAAAAACCCGTAACAAAGCAAAGAAAGGCCGAAATAAAACACCATTCGTTTCATAATCCACCGGAACTTTAATACACAGCTCCACCGGTCCGGTCACCGGAATATTCCTCCGACCACCACATTCATCACCGGTCATAAATTACCTCCTCACTGGTAACTTTCATCCCAAAATTAAAGCTATAGATATAAAAGAATTAAGGTTCGTTTATCATCACATCAATTTAAATCTCTTAAGCCCCAATTTTGTTTAAGCTTATATGTGGTCTGTGAGCTTATTTGTTTTTCGCCTTATATTTCATAAGCCCCAATTTTCTGGCTTATTTTGAAACTTCTGGACTTATATAAGCTTATTATAAGATGGTAACCATATATAAGCCCATAAATCTCAAACTAAACCGGAAAATTGAGGCTTTTGAAATATACGCTGGAATCAAATCTATTTTATATAATAAAACAGAATAATTTACAAGCACTTTAAGCACGAAAAATCATTAATGCGCTGATGTGTCCCTTCTGTGATTGGTCGAAAAATAATTAATGCACCTTAATAAATCATAAATGCGTACAACACCTCTAAGCACAAGCATTTTTAACAAAGACATCATTTTAGTCAAAGTCATAACAATCCCTATGTGGTAACTTATTAAACCGGACCTCCAAATGTCAAATGTCAAAGAATCCCTATATGCTAACTTCAATTAACTACATGGCACACGCGCAGCTTTTAATGGAGTTTTGTAACCGATTCTCCAAATCAATTAGCTGTTTCAAAACCTAATTGCTGTTTCAAATCAATCCCAATCCATTCAAAACAACCAAATCAATCCTCTTCAATCAAAATAGTCAAACAATCAACCAATCTCGCAAACCTATTTTTTTTTTTCTCGATTGTAAGTTTTTTTAATGGTTTTGATTTTCTTCACTCCTTTTCATTTGATTCAGTTGTGTTATTAATTATGCTATTTTAGTGATTTTTTTATGAATATTATTGATTCAGTTAATATTATTGATTTTTTTTTTTCTTCTATATTCATAATTTATAAATATGATAAGCTAATTGATGTGGTTGTTTTAGAATTGTGTGGCTGCTTCATTTTTATTTAATTATGTTTGTGTCATCATTTTTATTTAGGCCAATAGTGTAGCACTTGATGAGTCAAGCATATTGAATTTATGTTCTTCAACAATCAACCAGGTAATTGTTTTGGTCCATGTTTATATCATCACTAATTGAGTTAAAATCTTAAAAATCATGTAATTGTTTTTATGTTTGATTTGTGGTAAACATATAATTTGGATTTGTAGCCAATTGTTTACACACGAGATGTTTGACGAAATGTTCGTTTGTTTAGTCGGATACAGAGAGCCAAATGTGAGATTTATTCATTAGATTCATGGTAACTCATTTTAAAATTGTCCAATGCACTGTTGTTATTGCTAAAAAAAATTATTCTACAATACATGTATATTTTGAATTGCAGTTGTAGAAGGATGGATGATAATTGCTAATTAGACGAGATGGATACATTGTGAGTCAATCAATCAGGTTTGGTTTGTTCGATACTTCGATGTTTGTTTTATTCGTACATATGCTAATCTATATCAAGCATTTCTAATAAAATTGCATAGTTTTGTTCTTGCAACCTGTGAAAGTATTGCTATTAGTCATGTGAAGGGTGTGGGTTACCAATAAGATCATCTACATCAGTGTACTTTTGTAGGTTATTAAAGAAAATCTATCTTAATTCCTTAAGTGACATGTTCAATTTTTTTGAACTTCTAGGAGGTTCAAGACGGCTAAGGAGGTAGCTGAGGTTAAGGAGGTAGTTTTCTCAGATTTCACTTTCTTTAATTTTTGGTTTACCTTAAGCTTTCGCTGATTTCACTTTCGATACTCTGCATCTTAGATTAAGCTTTATTCATAATAGTTTTGAAGTGGTTGTTATTCAGAAAAGTTATATGTTTGATGATTAGTATTATGGAATTATCTCATGCCTAAACTATACAATAGTGATCTATGAGCACGAGTCATTTTTTTCCCCGCTTTGTTTAGTTACTATCCTGGATCGTAATTCCATTTTATAGAATGTTAGGTAAAACGTGTCTTCCAGGCTCATGTTTCAGGACATACGGTATTTTTTTTAATGCATATCAAGATATATTTTTCTTTCTTTGGTTGATTGTTTGTTTAAAGATAGGGTTTGATTCTAATTCTGTAACTCATTTTACTACGTTTTTCAATCTTTTTATGTTTGTGCTTTGACTAGGAACACCTCATTTCTTCTAATGTGCTTTTGAGATTAGCAACTATTCTGCACCGTGAATAGCTACTTTGTTATCCAACATAAATCCTTTTTGTGTCTTTTTCAGGTGCTGTGGTTAGTATAATTTGTCAACCAGAGCCGGTGTATGAAATTCCTTTTAATGAGAGAAGATGGTTGTAACAAGTTGCCGCCCAATATATTGCAACATCAACAAATTTGTCTAAAGTTCAGGTAAAAAAATTTGATATTAAAGTCGTGTAATATATGAAGGATTCGTTAATAGTGCATTTAGTTATTTTTTAGTGGTTTCTAATGTGGCATGCAGAGAGCAGTGGATACAGCGATTCAACGAATTTGCAGTGACTCTCCTATTTGTTTGGAAGAGTTTCGTGTTGGGTAAGAGGTATTATTTTGTTTTTTGTTTATTTTTTATAAATGGCTTAATACAGTTAAAAATGCCAACCCCTTTGATTAAAAAGCTATTGCTTTCCAGGACCGTGGCCTTTCTTGCGTTCATAACTTTCATGTGGCATGTATCGATAAATGAATTAAACTAAACGTGAAATGCCCTCGATGCTGATGTTCTGTGTTCTCTGATGTTGGCTTGAATGACTTATCTGCTACCCGGTTAATCCTGGTCGTTCAAGCGGTTCAACATCTCGCGAACCACCTCACTCGCCTTACCTTATGAGAATGAAAGGATGTCATGGGTAGATACAGAGAAATTGTTCATCACTTGCAGGTTTTGAATTTACTTCTTAAATGTCTCTTTGAACTGAAAAATGTCATACCTGTTCATTGTTGAATTAATGTTTACCTCATCCTTCAGGACCAACAACTTTCGTCCTGGTCATTGAACAAGCTATGGCAATTGTTGAAATATTGGGGCCAATATCACGGGCTATTAATCATTGCTGATGGGCAGGTTGGTAATGATACCTTACAAAGTAAAAGTATTAAAAAAAAGCAAAAAAAAAAAAAAAAAAGAAAAAAGAAAAGAAAAGAAAAGAAATGAAAATGGTAGATGCCATTGTCCAAGCAAGGTGATTGTTTGCAACCATTATCAAGTATAAAAAGATAAGCTTTTACATTTTTTTTGAACAATGAATGCCTATTTCTTATAATGGGTTTACACTGATTATTAAAACTCCCAACCTAAAATTATCATCTTAGAGTGTTCGGTAACATCATCAGTTCTAGAATTATACACCTAAGTAAATGGCGGGTAATTAGGTAATTCCTCCTGGGATGGAGTTCAATCATGTTGTTCAAGTTTAATCTGATCACACGTCCCTAAAGTTATTTGTTGCAGACAATGCCCTTCTTTAGAACCCCACACAAGCCCGTGATACTTGCTCTTGCTAGGATAGATCCTGAAAAGGACCTTACAACTTTCATTAAAGCATTTGAGGAGTGCCGTTCATTTAAGTGACCATTGTAGGTTCAGTTTATCAATGGGTCGGGTACAATTTCGTACGTTCAAAATGGTTCGGGTTGGATTTAGCTCTTATAATTTCATGCCTATTGTTGATCTTGAAGCCTCCATTTAGTTGCATTCTTTTTTAGTTTTTATGCTCAGTACATGTTAGTATCTATTTGAATGTTAGGATTCGTGTGTTTGATGTATGGGTACTAATGAATATCAATGATAACAGGTGCCTGATGAAGAATCATTAATGATTGAGCCACATATGTAGCTAGAGATATTTTTGCAAGGTTAGAAATATATGCGGAGAAGGTTGCTGGGAAAGGAGCTCCGAAAAAGTGCCGACATATGTCAGTTGTTCGAGAGACATATATACCTTATAAGAAGTTCAAGGCATTCGAAAGAGCTAAAAGTTGTTGGCAGCAAAAATGTGGTTTTTTTTTGGTAAAGGATTTTAACCTGGAAAAATAAAGAGTAAGAATGTGGTTATACTTGAGTAACAAAGTCCAACAACGTACTAAAGTCTTTAATGTGTGTATCTGACTCATCGTGCAAAAAAATTGTTACTTCTGCAAATTTTCTTAGTTGGGTTGATAAAGTCATTAAGAATAATGGTTTAGTTAGGTTTGTTTGTTTCTTCGGTTAATTTGCTTTGTTTGTTTCTTCAAGTGACTTTGTGGATCCATCCAGGTTGTGGGGAAAACGGTCAAGAACTGTATAAAGAAACAGTGTTGAACGATACTTCCAAAAGACACGGGATTGCAGTCGCTTATTATCAGTCATGTGCATTTTGAAAGTGATTAGGCAGGTGTTTATGAAAATCTTCTCTTGCAAGCATCCTACTCATTCATCAGCTTTAAGTGTACGATTTTTTATATATAAATCTTCTCTTGCTTTTAATTTGTCTAATGTAGGATAGGCACTTTGTTAAGCACTCCCAAACACTTTCACTTGATTTAAGTTCTTTTTTAAAGTTATACAGTCCAGATTGAATTCAAAGTTAGTACTACTTTTAAAGTTATACAAATTATTCAATTTGTGTTTTTTGTGTGTGAACAGTTCAGTCCAAAAAAAGGTACATGTCGATGGGGTAGGTGAAACCGATCTTAAATGTAGTGACTATGCTAATCAGTTCAGTTCTGTTAGTTTTTAGGTTAGACATGAACTTAAGATGTACAATGAGGCATTATTCCATGTTTTTTGTGTGTGAACATTCTGTAGTTACCGAAAATATATGAAATTAAGTTTGCGATATTAGTAAGATTTACACTAATGACTAAAGAACCAAGTAAGGAGGTAACTTCTTGGTCTATAAGTCTACGATAGCCCTTCTGTGTTATGGCATTGTAGTAATGTATTTTACTTACAAAGATGAGAATCTAAGTGCATAACTTAATTTTTCATCTCTTTCATTTGAATTGATATCTCGAACCATTTGCTTGTGAATGGGCCGCTTTAGAGGGTGTTTAGGTTAGCTTATTTTTCGGGCTGATGAGCTTACTTGATGTTGGAAAAGCTAATAAGCTAAGTTATTTTTTGGGGTGGGCTTATGAGCCTTTCAACTTGAGCTAATTGTTTATGTAAGCTCATAATCTCAACCTAATAAGATTACAATCCAGAAAAAATGTTTGCTTATGAGCTTAACGATGAGAGGGAGGTCATTCAAATAACTTCAAAAGCCCACAAAGTAAGCTTATTCAAACATCCCTTTTTGTTATATTTTATTTCTAGGGTAAATATTAACTTCTTTTTTTTTTATCTTCAAAGTAAATGGATCAAAGGAGGTTTGGGTCACAGTGGGTAATTATTCGAACGGGTTAAAATGGATACTTGGGTTGAACTTGAGCACTTTATATACTAAAATGTAACAAAATTACCATGTTAATACTTAATAGCATCAGGTCTAATTGTGTTGGTCTTACACTCTTACTTGACATGGAAGGCTTGTGCCCGTCTTTTAAATTCACGGTACCACTTAATCACATGTTCTCTAACATTTAGATGCACGTTTCAAGTGTAAAAGTTAGTTCCCGTGTGCATTATCTCAATGGTGGTTGAGGAAGTTGTTAATTTTGCTGTCAGCTCATGGAGTTGCAGATCTTTTGCTGTTCTTGAAGCAGAACAACGACTTTCTTATTCTTGTGAAAAGGTGACTACTCAAACCATTTGTGTTGATCGGATCTTCTGGAGTCAAGCAAACATTTACTAAACAAGTTGTTGAAGTTATGTCATATGTTAACTAGGTAACTTATTAAAGTTCAAAAAATTTAGGCAAAAAGTATGGCCAACCCGGTCCCGTTTCAATCCATACCAAGTCGTCCATTTTTTGGTCTCTACTTTGTGCGAAACAAATATTTTCCCTGGATTTGGTCGTGTGGTCTGGTAATTTTGGGTTCATTATGTGTTCATGATTATATGCTTTTAGCAGCCAATAAGTCTGCATATTACAAAAGTTTCCTCTTCGTGTATAAACTAATGATGCTTAACGTTTTGATTTGAACAGCGGAAGCACTGGCTAAACAAGTTATACAGGAGCATCTTGACAAGGGTCTAGAATAAACCCCCCTTTACTAATATACGAAAGATGTTTAGCTCATATTGCTGCCAAGGTGACGGACAAAGCATATGATCTCGACAGGATAGACCTCTAAATGGATTAATCTTTTTTGCTCTATAGCTTATGAGTGGTTCAATTCGGTTTATGTTTGTATACTTATAGAGGCAAATGTGTATACTCAAAAGTTGGAGAAATCTCTTAATGGGTCGAAGGTTGCACATAAAATGTCTAATGCTACAATATTTCTTACAAAGCTGTGATGTTGTCACTATCAAAAGAAGAAGCAATTTTTGCATGCCATCTTCGTAGAAGAATAATTGGCCTTTCAAATATATTTGATTCTATTGCATTGAATTTAGGATACACTTTTTAATTTTTGGTTACATAATTTGTTGTACCATCTTCGTTGAGCGTTTGCATGAGCATCATTTAATTAGCTAAAGATTGTAAACTTTTGTCCAATACCGTAAAGTTATTTGTAGTATATTATGGACCAAGGTAGGACGATTTATTAAAATTTCACTATGTGTAGTATGTGAATATGCATATGTTGGTTATTACTGTTTTTTAAGACTTGATGAACAACATGGGCTTAGTATTAATCTTTAATATCACTGTTATAGTAAAGGATCATCTACTAAATTTGAAAAAGAAAAAACAAGATCAAGGTTCAAGTAGGAGTGCAAGATGGATTGTCTTTATTAGCCGTTCCCACAAATGTTATAAATAATAATATCGGAGATCAAGAGGCAATGAACGTTTATCACATAGATATTTACAAGAATTGTATTTTATACTTTCATTCACTTATAACTTATTATTCCGTTACAAGAAGATTTTATAGCGTTTACGTTCGTTAATCTTTCTTACTTTATTCACGTACTTATTTTTTTTATGCAAAACCTCTCTAAAATCCCGTGGATTCCACGGGTCTATAAGCTAGTATATATATATATATATATGGATATAGATTGTGCAAAATTTATATATTTACGTTTTCCCTTGTTTCCATACTCTTTTCTATTAAAGATAGTCTAACTACACAAATTTCAAGCTATGATTGTTATGCATGCATGTACTCGTAACTTGCAAGTGAGTTTACTCATGTTTTCTTCACTCATAAGGTTTCAAATTTCCATAAAAAGTTTTAGGACAAGATCCACTTACCTTGCCGATTTAACCGACTTTAATTGATCTCCTTTTCTAAACTCTTTCATATAATCTCTATATTTTCATTCAATAACATAAATTTTGTAAAATCAAGATCAACCTTTGTGCGTGAATCATCTAAACGTCTTCCAAAACCACAACAAAAGAATACAAAGATTCAAGATTAATAATCTGGTTTAATATATTCTCCTCTAGGTTTTTTCGAGATCATATATTACTTTTGATATATACTAAGGTTCTTAGTGGTCGATGGTCAATAAAATCTAGGGCTTCACTATGGCTGCAAATAGGATCACGTTTTCAGCAATGATTATCACGATGGTGTTCGGGGTACATTCCACAGACACTAATACCGTGTTTAATCCTTGCTCAGATACAAAAGTGCAAAGATGGGATGGATTTACCTTTGGACTAGCGTTTTCTTCAAAGGATTCCTTCTTTTCCGACCAGATACAACTTTCGCCATGTGATAGTCGTCTATCTCTTGGCAGAACCAATGCTCGACTCTCAGTTTTTAGGCCAAAAGTCGATGAGCTCACATATCTCACTGTCAATACCTCCGACTTTGATCCAGTAAGTCTTACATTATAAACTTTGGATGCTATGATCATAAACTAGCAACGAACTCAAATCACTCTCATTCATTGCTTATTGTATTGGACTTATATTTGTGTCGCTTTAGTTATTAAACCTTGAAAAGCTTATTCATATTGTTCATTTCTTTTAAGTAATGTATGTACAATGCAACATTTGAGAAAGCATAATCTATATATGTTACGACACAACATTAATAGAAGCCGGCGAACATGAAACAACTTACTAAATATAAAGACTAAATTGACACGATATCGATATTTGTATTGAGATAAGTACGTTATTTGTATTCAAAGTTTTAATAAAAGTTTCAAAACTTCACAGGCAAAAACTAGTGGATATATGGTTGCATTTGCTGGAAGACAATATGCAGCCAGATCAATACCTACGTTAGTTGCTGATAAATCAAATATCATTACAAGTTTCACTTTGGTAATATAACACAACCTTTTTTTCATTTGAAAATATTTTGATCGTTTAGTTTAATCATTTTTCGCTTTTGAAAGGTTCTTGAATTCCAAGAAGGGATACTGGTAAACTTATACTGGAAAAAATTTGGGTGTAAATCGTGTGGAGAAAGATCGGGCGTTTGCCTCAACAATCAAGAATGTGCTACACCCGTTAATAAATGCAAGACTAATGGTGGATCGGTTGATTGCAACATTAGCATACAGTTAGCGTTCTCGGGTACAGACAAGACGTTAGAAGCTCTTAACTCATGGTACGAGGTCGAAAAGCTTAGGCAATATTCACTAGCTGACTTGTATCAAAACATCAATGACTTGGTTATCGGTAAATAGAGTGTGCTTTGTTAATAAACATTCAAACCCACACTGCAAACATAGTTAATAATAATGTAACAGAGGCAGATAAATATATATGTTGACTGCCACTATATGAAAGCGTTTTAATACTCATTACGATCATTCGTTAGTATGCTTTATATAATCTAAAGGACTGTAATCCAAAAGTCAACCTTACTGATTTAAAAGGAGTTCTTTTAGAGTCCTAGGTACAACAAGCTCCTAATCGTCTATCACTTCAGCGACAGCTCAGCACCTCACCAATAAGGGTGGAGGGTGTGGTTGCATCGTTTCCTTTTCCACATCAGTGCCAACTCAGCAATTTCTCTTACCTCAACTCTTTCTTTCCTTTAACTTTCCCTCAACCTTTGCAACACGTTATCTCTCCTCCTCCTCCCAAAGTTATTATGCTTTATTATTTAAAACATTACTTAATTCAACACAATATATAAAATTAAACATTTATTCATTAATTTAAAATAAAAATTACAACTTAATAAAAATGATTAGGTGATGACGGTGTACAGTAATTTTTGTGACGGGATCGTCGAGATGTAATGGGTGTTGTTAAATCTTAAGGTGATTTGTTTGACTCCATTTGAGATGAAATTTGAAGTGAAATATGAAAGTGTGTATTATTTTAAGGGATGTATAAAAGTAATAAGTAAGTTTTGAAAAAAAAAATATAAGATTTGAGAGATATTTATAGGGACCAATATGATTTCTTAATCATTGACTTTGTTACACGGGGAAAGTAATTCTACCCATTTCAATGCATGTACTATGGCCTACATAATAAATGAGGGGTAGTGGTTATTATTTTCCATTCAATGTATTTTTTTACTTTTGTATTTTTTAATATGTATTTACTATTTTTTATTTTTGTAATGGTTGACATTTTTCATTTTCCAATTTCATTCGATGTATTTTTAAATGAGTACTACAAGTATGACATTAACGTAGAGATGGTAACGGGTCGGGTTTTAGTGAAACTCTACTCGTACCCGTTTATGATATCTATACCCAAATCCGCCCCAAAACCCGTTGGGTACCTGTTTAGTATTATCCATCGACTTGAATATCATATAATACGATTTAACATTTCGAACCAATCATGAAAATAATTCTAAGAAAAAGAACAAAATTCAAATGTCTTTGATAATAGAGATCTTAATTCTTAAGTAATGCATTACAAAATCTAAAAAGGCTTGAGTATTTGATCATAGAGATCTTAATCCAAGTCTCAAAAAAATGCAATTTTTTTCTGAACAAAGAAAGAATAGTTAGAGGATCTTCTAGTGAATTCCATGCCGAAATAAGTGAGTCGCAACTCGTTTTTTCCTAGCTATGTTACCAAAACAATAAAACGTTTTCTAAAAAAAATAAACTGAAACTTTTTCTTAGTTGTGCACGATCGCCTAAGCAAGCAAAATAATATAGTTTAAAAAGTTAGTAGCAACTAGCAAGCGTAAATGGCAAGCATAAATAGCTAGCAAAAAGAAAAAATTGAGAAACAAAAAAAAAAAAGAAAAAAAATGGCATTTAAGGGTCGGTTAAACAAGAAGTGAAAAAGTAAAACGTAAAAGGGCTGTGAATCTATTGGTGTATTTATTAAAAAGAAAAAAAAAAGTTAATCTATCATCACTATTCACTACAGCTATGCCTAAGATTATGTTAGGATTCCTTAATGACTCTACCTGTTGCAATTTACGAGCAATAAAGTAACACAATTATCAATGTTTTAAATTTCTTTTTGGTGTATTTAGTATTAGCCTAAATTTAGAGTTTAGAAAATATGAAAAAGTATATGTTAGTTGAGAGCTATAAATGTGAAGCTAATTTGAATTTAAACATTTGCATGTGCATATAACTTGAACATAAATTTCACATGTTATCAAACATTTATATTAGAATCTCATATTTATCCCTTATCACAAAAGTATCACAAATGTGTTTTATGAAATATTAATTTTAGTTCAGCTAAAGTTATGGGGCATTTCAATGGGATGAGATCCTCTCAAGTTACTTGACTCAAGTTGGGCCATTATGAACCATTGGATTTGATCCAATGGCTCAAATCAAAAGAACTTCTTTTGATTTGAGCAATTTGATCAAATCCAATGGCTCATAATAACCTAACTTGACTCAAGTTGTGCTTACAACTTGAGAGAATCCTTGTCCCATTTCAATGAAACACTTTATTTTAATTGAAGTGATGGGATATAATTCATAAATGTGTTTTGACCAATCAACAGTTGAACTTTTTGAGGGAAACAAAAGTTATGAAACGAGACTCAAGTCCCGAAAGGGAACAATATACCATTTTCCTTCTAGGTAGGGTGCCGTTGTCATTTTCTTCCCGCAAGGGAAGACCCTCTTCCTGCTTCTTTCCATAAGGCACACCCCACACACTAACTAAAATACCCCCTTAGCAATAAAACAAATAACTGTTATTGGTTCATATAGGTCCCACAAAACACTACACAAAAAATACCCCACTCGCTGAAAAGAAAAAAAGCAAAAAAACAATTGCATCCGCTAGTGGAATGGCGAAGGGATGAACGGTGCCAGATGGTGGTGCAATATGGCGCTATTGGTCCCCAAAAGACCCCAATAGCTAGCCATTGGTACCCTGTACCATGCACTCTTAGGGGTGGTAATTTCAAGACAATTGCGTGATATGAACGATCTTTAATTAAACATAACAAAATCAATTATAAAATCAGTGTTTGCACCAAACATGAGCTTAAATGCTTACTACAACTTGAAAATCTAATATCTTTTATACAATAAAAGAATTACATTATTTCTGGAAAATTTTGCAATAGCAATCTTATTAATAAAAGAATTGGACTAACCAAATTGCTCAAAATTTAATACTTGTCAAAATTGAGCATCGCAATTGACTAACAAACGTCAAAATTGAGGTTGAGGTTAGTTATCTTTAATGGCCTTTCGTGAGAGAGAGAGAGAGAGAGAGAGAGAGAGAGAGAGAGAGAGAGAGAGTGTGTGTGTACATGTGTCAAAGGTATAAGAAAAAGAGCATAAAAACTGAGGTACTAATTTTACAAAGTTTTTTGGTCAGAATGTAAAATTAAGAAAAAAGAAAAAAACACGACTCCTCATAAGAGCCCCTATTCAACCTTAGAAGTTATGGATACTCCTACTTGCGTTCAATACTATGAAATTGTGTGTAATACATACATGAATGTTTTTTGTTAATTAGTCTTTTTACAAACGCGCGAGGAAAAGAAAAGCATGTTTATAAGAACAAAAAGATTCAGCCCTAAAATAACAAGGTCATATATTTATCAATGATCACCGAAAAAAATGTTTAAGGGAAGTTAGTTATGCCTTTGATGAAGTAATATGTCGTTTATACACATTTAATTAAAATTTACAAACTTCAAAGTTTAAGTAATGGTGGTAGAGTAAAATACAATATTTATAAAAAGCAACGCAAATTATTAAATATTTAATCAATTACTAATTATAATTGAAACCATTTATTTTTTTCTCATTCACTTACTCCACAGCTATGGGCCTATTTGGTAGGCTTTTTCTTTGAGTTTTTATGGAGTCGTAAGCTTTTTGTTAAAAATATAATCTCCTTCAAAATAAATAGCTTTATTTGGATACATTAGCTTCAAACTTTCATTTTAAACAAGTAGCTCTTCAATGAAAAGGTGATTTTAGCTTTCAAAATATTTTACAAAAAAGATATGTATAATCTTTTCATTTTTCCAATATTTCATTCCCGAGGTGTATTCAAAAGTAAAATTACTGATATACCTTTCAACCATGTATAATAATCACGTCTTTCTAATAATCCTAATTTGCTTTTCTTCCTACGGCATTAAACTTCTCCACTTCTCACATATAAGTTTACATCTCTATTATGCAATATTTTCTAACATCATAAAAGGTTTCTATGTGTTAAAGTTTTCTACGTGTTGTAGTATTAGGATAAGTTTTCTATGTGTTGTAGTATTAGGATTACGATATGTGATATACGTTTTATGATTCTAATAAAACCCATGAAACAAACACCAAAAATTTCTCTCAAGGAACATCTAATGAGATAAAACGAATCCGGAACGATATTTCTACACTAATATGAAATGCACGTCATCAATGACTATTACAAACATGTTGTTTTAAAGCATTACGATTATAATTAAATATAATGAGTTTATTATTTTTATATTTTTACATTTGTTTTCAACAACTAATTTACCAAACACTTTTATTAAAAAAAAAAAAAAAAAAAAAAAAAAAAAAAAAACAACTTATAGCTCACGTTAATAGTTTACAACTTACAATACACCTTACAGTTTAGAGTTTATAGCTTACAACATACGAGTTACATTTAGTTTTGCCCAACAGGGAATGGATTTAGTAAGAAGAAAAAATAAAATGAGAAGAGTGAGAAAAGTTTCCAACCACACAATTCAAATAAGAGGGAGAAATTTAAGGGGAGATGCATCTATTTTTGTAGGTGCATCTCAAATGTGTGGTTGTGGTTTCTTCTCATCCTTCTCATTTTAGTTTTTCTTCTCATTTGATTTTAACTCTTGCCCAACATACCCAAACATTATTGCAAACTTAGATACATAAAAAGTGGAAGACATTAGTACACACGTCGTATCAGTGCATTATGAGATCATGAGTTCATCATGACATTCCAACTAAATGGAAACACTACGGAGGACCGCGGTTTCAACTGTGAGCCCAGGTCCGAACCCAAACATCACGCCCCACTCTAAACCCTCTCCGGTGGTATTCAGCTTATTTGCAGCCGAAGATTTTCTCAGTTCATTTAGGATGAAAAGAACAGAAGCACCCCACATATTCCCATACTCACTGAGCATGTGACGTGAGGCTCTTAGTTTGTCTGGTTTAAGGGCTAGTTTTTCCTCCACTCGGTCCAAGATTGCAGGGCCGCCTGGATGTGCAACCCAAAAAAGTGAATTCCAATCAGTGATGCCAAAGGGTTGAAAGGCCTCAATCAAGATATTTTCAATGTTGTTCGAGATAAGTTTAGGAACATCTTCGCGGAGATAAAATATAAGGCCAGCCTCACGAAAATTAACATTAATTGCTCCCTCGCTTTCAGGAACAATAGTCTGGGCAACAGAGATAATTTCAAATAGAGGTTTTTCGACATCAAGCAAAGGCTCAGAACCAACTACGATAGCTGCTGCACCGTCAGCAAACAAAGCCTGGCCTATAAGGTTATCAATATGGGTTTCATTAGGCCCACGAAAAGTAACAGCAGTTATTTCTGCACAGACAACCAACACACGAGCACCTTTGTTGTTCTCGGCTAAGTCTTTAGCCAAACGAAGAGCCGAGCCACCACCAAAACAACCTTGTTGGTACATTATATAGCGTTTGACAGAAGGATCAAGGTCAAGAAGTTTCGTGAGTTGGTAATCTGCTCCTGGCATATCAACGCAACTTGAGGTGCTAAAAACCAAGTGGGTGATCTTCGACTTTGGTTGACCCCATTCCTTGATCGCTTTAGTTGCAGCTTCTGCACCGAGCTTTGGTACTTCCACCACCACAATATCTTGCCTATCATCTAAAGATGGGGCCATATAAGCACAGATATTTGGTTTCTCTTTCAAGATCTCTTCCGTCAAGTACATGTATCGCTTTTTTATCATAGATTTATCACCTGAAAGTTGCATTAAAAAGATCACATTTTAACAAGTATAGCTGAATAATGAAATTCATCATTATGTAGAGACACGTTTTGTACAACTTAACTTACAAATACGTCTAAATTTTTCTTTAAGTGCTTTCATATGCTCGCTTTTTGTAATACGAAAATAGTAATCTGCAAACGTGTTCTGAAGCACACAATTAGGCGGTGTTGCTGTCCCAATAGCCATTATTGTTGCTGGTCCTTTGGTTTGTTGCCCCTTTTGAACCTCCGGCTTGCTCGACATTTTCAAGTGAACTTAGAGCTAGCCAATTACGCAAAATTACTAAACATACGAATATGCATGTGTGATGAGATTGTTTATGGTATGGTAGCAATTTATAGAAAAACCAAAGCTATAATTTTCTAACTACAATTGGCGTAGGGGTATATATCATAGAATAGGGGATGATGAATTCAAACAACCATTTGGCTTACAATTTTTTTAAAATCAGGTACATATATGTCCGGCTCCATAACTCCATGTTAATAAAAAGTTAATGTGTGTTTATAGTGTATAAATTGTTTTGTATCCATCCTTTCATATAGTTTAAGTTTTACGAAATTTTTGTTTAACACACTTATCTTAAACCTTTGTAATTTTCAATCCAGCTTTGATTTAGATCATCAATCTCCCAAAACACTGATAACTGGCAACTCTAAACGACTCACATGTCTGGCCCACCTCAAACAACATGTGGAAGTATGTAAAGGCTATTATGTATCATGACTAAAGCGAAACGAACATTTTTGAGTCTTATCAAAACGTACTATTCTTTCATAAATGTTAGTAATCTATAAATGAGATATTTTATGCATGCATGTTGCAACGAGTAAGAAAATATTCATTTCGCCGGTACGAAATATAGTTTAATGAAGATATGTTTTCCAATAGAAATTGTTACCAACACTTAGTAAAATGATGTAAAGAGTAAAAAATATATATTGTTTAATAGGTTTATGAGTAAATTTCTTATATTATAACTTAACGGGGATTAAAATATATGGCTTTTGTTTTTGGGTAAAAGGTCAAAAAATTCGGTAAATATATTACTGCAAAAATCATTTAAGTACAAAGGATATGGGTGAGTCCTGTATCTCAGCCCGATAAATAGGCGGAAAAACATACATAACAAGATGCTTTATATTCTCTAAACAAAAAAATAAACCACTACTCAAAAGATAACATTAGACTCATACGAAAACAAATTACTTTCTACCAAGGCCTTGGAGCTTCATACCATACATGTCATAAAAATCATCCAAAATATATTGCTTTTGTCATATGAGCATATTCGATATTTTAGTAAACCTAACAGAGTAATGTGAAAAGAGGTAATATATAAAACTTCATAAGTTTTGGGACTAATTTTGTAATTTTCATAAATTTGAAGGGCATATTTAACATTTACTAAACTTAAGAGGTATATTTGACATTAACCAACTTGAAAACCACTGTTCAAGAATAGTAATTAAAAAGTTAGGAAATGTTATTATGTAAATCTCTTATGAGCTCTTCATGACAACAACAATAAAAAGGAAATCTGTTTTGTATTAGGGAAACCTGCCTAAGCTAATGTTAAGATGTAATATATGGTTTTAAAGAGGTCAAGCCAATGTTTTGAAAAGGCATTAGTTTTACCCGGTTTAATTATGTGTGATGAAGGGTTCAAACCTTGTAAATCAGTCGGAAAAAAATAAGACTATGGTTATCAAATAAAATAGAAGTAAAATATAGTTGGGTACAGTATGAACAGCTTTTGTTTAATATATATTAGTCATATGTATATAATTTGACATTAGTTTGAAATCAAACTAACATGATAATTAGTAAGTATAAACCAACCACTAATTCCATGCATAAGAAAGTAGGAACAAGAAACGAAAAACCGACCAGCAATTTTAAAAGTAAAAGAGAAATATAATAATCTAGAAGCATTTTACATTCATCAAGTTGTAGAAGCATCTATCTTATAAGGCTACATCCAATAACAACCTTTAGCAACTCATATTTTTATTGTCAGATCAGTTTTCTTTCTCATTCAACCTACAACCAACTTTATAGACACAATAAAGTGACCTACACTACAAAAACATACCCTACAAAAATATATTTTAGTTAAATAAAAACACACAAAACACACCACTCAACCCAGTGTGCTAATCGGTTGAGTTCTCAACCTTCATACCCCTCGACCCTCAACGATCCAATTGGCCATAAAAAAGATAAACCTTGAACAACCTACACAACCCAATCGGTTATGCTTCTTATTGGGGGTAGCCTAAGACTTCTAATGTGGAACATAAATATGATAAAATATAACAATATATCTTAACAACCACCGTGTTGCATACATGATTTCAAAATTAGTCAATCTAGTTCTCAAAGGATCAGTTTATATAGATTTAGTCTTTAACTTTCTTTCAAGTAAATTATATGGATGTTCTTTTGGTTATCGTTAACTTTCATCTTTAGCCCTTTGACATTTACTCTGACTCAAATCATCCTTATACGTGAAACCCTTAACACGCACAATCCCTGCTCTGAAAGCCATTCACTTTAACAATTAAAACACCTCATGTGAAAGGCCCATGAGAGCATCACAGTCGCTTTAGAGGTCTGTTCTATATTCTTTTGGCTACACATAGTGGTGCACATCCGAACCGGTTAACCGAACCAGTCCCGAAAGTAAATTACATAGTGGTGCACATCTGGACCGGTCAACACCAGTTTTGACCCAAACCGGTCCGGTTTTTTCACAAACCGCCGGTTTGGGATTTTGAAATAGAGACCGGTTAGTCAAACCGGTTTGGTAGGGAAAAGGAGCCGGTTTTTGGATTTTTTTTGAAATTTCAAATTTTGAATTTTAAATTTGAGTCGGAAGGAGCGTGGGGCCGGTTTTTAAATTATTTGAGCTTGAAATTTACCATTTTGCCATTTATTCTTTTGTATAAATAGAGGGTTGTGTTTTGGTTTATTTACCACTTTCATACATGCAAAATACACTCTAAAAAATCAAAACCGAAAGTATTTCACTAATGGCAAGTTCAAACACCACCGGTAACACTGAGGCTGGTTCAACAAGTGCACCGACGATTGTTAAATTTTTACCATTCGACCGTGTACAAGATCCTTGGGCTAACTTCAACTATGTCCTAATGTCGGATGGCAAGAAAAAGGCTCAATGTATGCATTGCTTGAGTATAATGTCTGTCGGTTCCAACTCGACGTTGAGGGCTCATATTAACATGAAGTATTGCAAGGCACTCAAAACGGTTCCGGAAGCAGGTCAATCGTCTATGGGTCGGGACAGGAGTATTTATATATACGATCATGAAGTAGTTCGTCAATAATTTGCCAGTTTGGTGATTCGACTAGGTTTGCCGTTTAACTATTTCGACGACGAGGATATGACGGAGGTGTTTCAGAATCATGTTTAACCAATGTACAATCATGTAAGTCGTATGACTCTAAAATGCGATGGTATGAAATGTGGAAAATGGCATGATGCAGAATTTCTGACCAGGTTTTAATATTTATAGTTGTCTCGTCTACCTATGGTTTACTTAATGCACTCACGGGCAGTGTACCCGGTCGTGTGTAATGTAGTAATCGGTAAAGCCGAGTTCGTCCCAAGAGCTATGCGTTTGGTTCCTAATTTAAGTCTATGTTATGTTTTAAAAGGGGTTTTGAATTGTTTGATTGATTAAACTAAATAAACAGAATTGAAATGCTGAAAGTAAATTGAGTTGAAATGCAGTAAGGAGAAAGTGTACTAACCTAGTTATTTATCCTATCATGCAATGACTACGTTTTCTAATTAAGCTTCCTATTGCTTCAAGTGGGGCATAAGATTCACTGGACTCCTTTGGTTCAATTCTTCTAGCCTATATCCCTAGAATCTTACTCAGATATCATAGGTCTGAATCGTAAGTGATTATCAAAGCTTGCAGGAAGACTAGTTCAAGTCATTAAGTGCCACTACATACTTGATTAATTCTTTGTGTGATCCGGCCCTTCGGATCTTAGACCACACATCTAACTTCTTAATTTCATCCAACACTGAAGGTGATCCTTTGGTCAATTTGCACATAAGAGATTGGTAGTCCATTGGTCAATTCTTACCAACCCCCGTAACCTACTACTCTAGGGTCCTCTAGTAAATTCTCCTAGTGTAGCAAGTATGTTAGCATTAAAGAAATATATAGAAAAGTGATGGTCATTCTCATAATTATAACCTTGTAACGTGTCGTAGTTTATGTAATAGAATAGTGATGAGACGAAAAATGTTACATTTTTAGGGGTCAGTTTGAGTCCTAATTCGTATATTATTTGATCGGATTTCACCCAAAGTCGTTTCTTTTCTCATTTTAGGTACTTTTGAGGAGAAAATCACAAAAGAAGCATTTTCGGGCGTTTTCGGAGTG
Organism: Artemisia annua; assembly: GCA_014162995.1. Classification (NCBI taxonomy): domain Eukaryota; kingdom Viridiplantae; phylum Streptophyta; class Magnoliopsida; order Asterales; family Asteraceae; genus Artemisia; species Artemisia annua. The sequence goes on from LBNU01039008.1 coordinate 71,474, forward strand.
AAAAAGTGCGGAAAACAACAAAATCTCAAAAGACCCTAAAGTGCACAGAAGGTGACGGCGTCACAAGCTTCAACGTGACGACGTCAGGAACAAACGAAGTGAAGAAATTGGAAGTTACTCATGACGGCCAGGGAGAGTTTTTTAGGCCTAGCCTGGTGACAGCGTCAGGGAAGGCCGTCAGATCTGGAACAAGGCGGCGTGACGACGTCAAGAAGGCCATCACAAAACCCTAATCGTTGGCGTGACGGCGTCATACCTTGGGCTGACGGCCGTCAGCCCGTATTTTCTATATAATAGGACGAATTTTATTGTTTTAAAGGAGGAAACTTGGTGGAGAATTAAGGGTAAACCCTAGCTCGTGTATACAGACCTTAGAGGGTACTTTTACCCCTCTAATTTGCATGTTAATCTAAGATAGTCTTCATTTAATCCATACAATATGTTCATGTATTGTATGATCTATGTTTGTGCTTTCTTTCCTTCAACATGCTAGGGCTAAAATTAACTTGTGTTTGCTTAGATCTAATGAAACCTAACCTATTAATTATCATGGTGATGTGTATGTTGTGATTGTGATTTGGGTGAATGTTTCATCTACGTTAGACTTAAGAAATGGCTAACTCCTATATGGTAACAAGCTTGAACGTCTTAGGAAACGTGAATCGTATGTGCGTTAATCCGATTTTAAGGTAGTATTTCATGCGTAGGTTGCTATCGGTGAGCTTATGATATGGGAG
>LBNU01039009.1:6875-17415 GCA_014162995.1 Artemisia annua
TCATAACTCTTAAGTCTTTGATCCAGCTGAATTCTGACCAACTTGAGAGTCTGATCCCCGAACTTGTGAGTCTCATCATATCTCATGAATCTCTTAGCTTCTCCTTTGGCGAAGACAACCCCAAATGGTTTTCTGATGAACGTGCAGGGCTTCATACCTAAATGAATGTTCGTTTGTGGGGCGGTGAAGTTGAGAGAGGTTTGATAATTTTCAACTCCTAATTGAGCATCTTCAACCCTTGCCCGGATGATGCGTTGACGAGCAAAGATTAGAAGTGAGTTGATGAGGTCATACTGAAGGCTGCCGGGTAGATTTTGAACTTTGCCTTGAACCTTAAGTACATACATATCTTCGATGTCATTAGGATTCAATCGATGATAGTCAGCTTCACTGAATGAGTACTCTTTGTCATCACTTCGTCTGACCACAATTTGGTCGAGAAAGTTGTAACCATATCTCTTTTCAGTTTCAGGAATATCTGTGATGCCAAGAATTCGGTGGTTTGTGTATGGCTTGCCTTTTGATTTGAACGTTAACTTCCATTTGTAGAACCATCTGCGCATTTCTGGCNNNTCTGACCACAATTTGGTCGAGAAAGTTGTAACCATATCTCTTTTCAGTTTCAGGAATATCTGTGATGCCAAGAATTCGGTGGTTTGTGTATGGCTTGCCTTTTGATTTGAACGTTAACTTCCATTTGTAGAACCATCTGCGCATTTCTGGCCAGTGAAGAATTCCCATAGCTGCTTCAACATTGTACTTTGAAACCGATGATGAGTGCAAACCCTTCATTTGGTCTTCAAGATTATCAAGAAGGTATGATGCATCCTTGAACTTGGTGAGAGATGTAGCATAACGGTGTTCTGGATCGGTGTTGCCATGAATGAGATGCTTGAGATCGTTGTTGAAGAAATACTCTTTCGGGATCTTTGGATTGTTGGGAGGACCAATGAGGGGTAAAGGTTGGGAGAAGTCTTGAAACGTAAAGTCAGGATCATTTCCAGGATAGATTCTATCCCATGAAGGCCTCTTTTCCCACGTGATGTTTTCTGACAACGCACGTGCACATTCTTCAATGTTGTATTCAAACTCAAGTTCAGATGTGGTGCATGTCTTGTATTCCGTGAACCCTGCTTTTCGAATCTCCACTAAATCAGAAAGTAGAAGTTTCTGGGTTTTCATAATCTTCTTGATTCGTTTGGTGAAACCTATTATAGATCCTTCTATTGGTACTTCTGATTCAGGAACATCAGGGTGAGCATCGACCATTTCTTCGAACCAATTGTAAGTTGGAGCAGAGGTGTCAATCCACTCAGGAGGTGATATGACTGGAGCTTCTGTAGGTGGTTCTGTGACGTCGGCAGCTCCTGTGGGATTTCATATCCTGGATCTGGAGCATCCAATTCCTCAGCTTCTTCCATTTGAACATCAGCTGATGAATGTGTCGGGACTTCATCAGTAGCATGAGTACTTGTTCCTGCTCTTTGAGGTCTAGTAGTGGAGCCATGCATTCTTTTGCGTTTGCCTTGTTGTTGTTGTTGATCATCTGGATCGTCATGGCGTCTCTTTGTAGACTTAGTCTTCTTGCAAGCCTCACCTTTCTTTTCAGCCCTTTTGATTGACTTTAGCTGTGCTTTTCGAAGGTCTTCCTCATCTGGATCATCTATGATTGCTTCCAACAGCTTTCCCTTATGATCACTAGCAGAAGGTGTAGAAGGTAGAGTCTGAACGGTTATCGGAGTTGTTTGAAACTTTTGTGTTACGACCCTTTCCAGATTATCTTTGACGTATTGTTCCACGGTTGCTGGAAGTTGTTCACGAACATATTTTCGAACTTCTCCTGGTAATCTATTCTTAACTCTGTCTGCCACTGCTGCATCAATGTTGTAGACTTTGAATTGTTCAAGGTCTTTCTGTTGTACTGAGATCTGCCCTTGTAACTTCTTCATTTGTTGTTGTAATGATCTTAGCAGACTTGGATGAGCAGTTTCTTGTGGATCTTGGGTTGTCTGAGGTGGAAGTGGTTGAGTCATTGAAGGTTGATCCTGAGATGAGGTTACTTGAGGTTGTTGAAGTGGAGCAGTAAATGGAACAATCTCATGACTTCCGGTGATGTCAATGGTTGTGTCATCCGTTTCTTGTTCTTTTGTCTGATCATCATCATCATTCCCAGTTTCATTATCACTTGCTTCATTGTCAGATTCTTCATCATCTTTCTTTTCTTCATCACTTATTACTCTTATTCTTTCATCACTACTTTCCGTTTCTCCTTCAGATTCTTCATCGACAGCTTCACTAACTTCCCTATCTTTGTCACTGTTCTGTTCTTCCCCGTCAGTAGACTGTTTTTCTGAACTTGAGGATGCTTCACTCTTATCGGAGTTGCCTGAATCATCTGAATTCACCTTTTCTAGATCAGTATCAGTATTTGAGAGTGTTTGAGAGCCTGTTTCCTCAGACTTATCTACTTCTGCTTCCTCAGATGACTGAGCTTCTTTTTCGACTATTCTGGAGCCAGACCCTTCACCTTTCTTTCTTAGCTTGGCTAACCTTTCCTCTTCTGTGTGTTTACTTTCTTGTAGGTCAAATTGCATTTGTTTCTCTTCTTCAGATTCGGAAAAAGGTGGAGTTCCAGCTTCTTCCTCCTGAGGTTGTTTGCCCTTGCCTCTAGTATCTTTTGCCCGTTTAACAGTTGTTTCTTCTGTATCCTCTTCAATCGGTTCATCACGAATGGTAAGTTTCCTTGTAGGTTGACGAGTAACTTTCTTTGATCTAAACTTGAGAGCCTTGAAAGTCTTTTCAGTACCCTTAGCAACTGCTTTGGATTTTGTGGAACTTAACCCGACTAAGTCATTCTTTTGAGCATTATCATAGACTTCATAAGCATTAGTGTTACGAACAACATCTGATAAAAGAATGTCAGGAATTCTCATGCCTTGTTTTGTGGTACTTGTTTTGTGGATTCTGGCTGAGGTGTACATGAGATCCATAGCCGGTGTGTGTTCCTTATCATCCCTTCTTGAATCAATCTCTGAATACTTATGCATGAAGTATCCAATGAGAGACTTGGTGAACCGGAAAAAAGGAAAATTCCTTGTTGGTGAGTTTTTGAACTTTCGGGCTTGATTAGTCATGTCTTCCCATATAATCTGAGCAAAGTCAATAGGAGCCATTTTGACAACTCCCCAATAAAATTGCATCAGTTCCAATGATGGGTGTTCGTGTCCGGTTCCTTTGCCGATTACACAGTTGGTGAGGATGGAGTAAAGAGTGAGCCATGGTTGTGGTATATAGTTTCTGTCGATTGATGATAGGACGGTGAGTTTGGTCTTGGATTCATCATACCCAAGTTCCCGTAATAATATGATAATTTCTGATAACGAGGGACGTGGAGTGAACTTCTTGAAGTTTCTGGACCCTTCAGCTGGTAAACCAAGAACCGAGCGTAGAGTTCCGACATTAAACTGAATGTCTTTGTGATCAAGTCGAATCCCCATTGTTTTGCCATCCTTGCTTACATCAATAGATTTCCAGAATTGAGTCAAATAAACCTCAGGAACGGAGCATGAACAGGTGAGCAGTTGTCGTATGTAATGATGTTGTAGAATTTCCACAATGATTTGACACGTTGGATGACATGGACGTTTCCCTAGATCAACTTTCAGATTTGACTTTCCGACGTTCCTTTGATCTCCTTGAATTAGCTCGTGCCTAGGAGTGGTTCCCTGAGACATTATGGTACCTGAAATGCATCAAAACAGCCAACGAATACAATATAGTGATGTTTATTGTTAGTGATAATTCCAGTTACCAAGTTGTCATCTTTAACAAGATTAGTTGTGACCAAAAATAATGAGAAGTGTAAGCGTGCACAACAAACAAGGATCACACAAAAGTAGAAAACATACAACACATTAATCATATTTAGACAAGGCCATCATAAGTCAAACTCAATCAATCACTTAGCATCATACTCGACAGATTCACACAAACTCGATAACTTTTATAAAATCCATACTTGATAGAATTTGAAAATTTTGGGCAGAGTTTCTTTTCATAAAAGTTACAAAAGAAGAACCCATACTTGATGGTTATTAATGTCCACTCCTTACTCGGAGACTTGTCACCAAAGATGTATGTTAAATAACATTACAGAGACCAAACTTGATACAACTTATCCATACTCGATAATCATATACCTCAGCATACTCGATAAGATATAAGCATACTCGATACAGACAAAAGAACAAACATACTCGATAAGATATTATCATACTAGATACAGGTAAAAGAACAATCATACTCGATAAGACATTAGCATACTCGATAACAATATACATACTCGATAATGATAGTACATACTCGATAATGGAAAACGATCAGTCATACTCGACATTAAGGAAGCTTATTCGATAAGGAGTCAAGATTGACTTACTCGAAGGATAAACACAATATTCGTCGAGTATGAATTTTAAAATTTCATACTCGATGTAAGATTGTCTTTATGCTTCGAATAAGTGAAGCTTGAGTACTTACTCGATAAAGAACCTTCATACTCGATAATGTTCAAATGATACTCGATAGCCAGTAACGCATACTCGATAAGTTCATCATGAAACTCGATAAAGAACAGAAGGTTACTCGAAAATCTTCATAACAGGCCAAACTTATGTATGGTCATTTGGGTCATGGGGCTGCTTACGTTGGTTTTCATTTGGCATAAGTAAACTTAATCTAACCTTAAAACTCAAATAATCCAAGTCCCTCAAACATAATAATGAAAACGGTTAAGCATATAAGGGCGAAATCAACAAAATGTACTTGAGAGATACTAAGACTATGAGAGCATGTTATGGGAGCAAGTATAAGCTACAAACAACAAACAAAACACACAAGCAAAGACCCAATCAATATCAGTCACCTATACGAGCCCTAAAACCAAACTTTGACCAATTTACACAAAAGTGATGGATTAGATACCGAATTAAAGGTGAAACCATTCATATTTAGACCTACCAACACGGCTTATGAACTCTAATTGTCCTAAAACATCACCCATGTGAAAAACCCAATTCGAACCCATGAACCCTAAAAAGTGAAATCCACCAAACGAATTCCAATGATAAATTGTAATAGAAAAAGCAATGTGGACGATAATAAGTACTTACAATCAATGAGAAATCACAAAAAACAAGATTTGTGGGTCGTGGAGAAATTTTGGCAGCGTTTGGAAGGTTTTTGATTTTTATAAAATGGAAATGATTTTAGTCTTGTATTTATAGGTGAAAAATAAGAGAATTGGTAGTTTTGGCCCTTGTACTTGATTAGAAACCAAACTTTAGGCATTTTTGGCAATAACAGTCCCTTTGGTTCTAAAATCATGATTTATCGAGTCAAAGTAGAAGATTCTAAGAGTATTAGTGATGAAACTCCCCCTAGAACCAATACTATAAATTGATGACGGTTTGACAAAAGTTTTTGGCTCGAGAGTTAATTGGAAAAGATGATAGTTATTGATGAAGAAAATAATGAAAGATAAAATTCACAAGAATACGACAAGTTTCTCCCCCTCAAGATATGTTTACGAGAATATTATGAAAATGGTTTGGACAACATATTTTTAAGTAGTGAATTTTTAAACTAGAAAAGGAAAATAATGAAAAGAAAAATCTTTTTGAGTTTTTTCTGATTTTATATTTTTGTATTTTGTTTTTGAATAATTATTTACAAGAGTTTTTGGTGTCTGACTCGCTTAATTGTTTTTAAGAAAGGATTGTAAATCATATGGAGTCAAACACCTCATACCAATCCGGTGAACTAGTTCAGCAAACCGTGATGGAGCTAATGGTTTTGTGAACAAGTCTGCCAGCTGGTATTCAGTACCCACAAAGTATAATTCAATTGTACCCTTTTCAACGTGCTCCTTGATGAAGTGATAACGGAGATCGATGTGCTTAGATTTGCAATGAAGAACAGTGTTGCAGGAGATTGCTATCGCGCTTTTGGAATCACAGTACATCGGGATTTTGTTAAATAAGTAGCCGTAGTCCATTAGTTGTGTTCGCATCCAAATGACTTGAGCACAGCAACCAGACATGGCTACATATTCAGCCTCCGTGGATAATAATGAGGTGCAATCCTGCTTCTTCGATTGCCAAGACACAAGTTTGTCTCCAAGAAACTGCAAACCACCAGAAGTACTTTTGCGTGTGTCTACGCACCCTGCATGATCAGCATCTGAAAAGGCTATTAGTTCAAAACCGGAATCCTTCGGATACCAGAGTCCCATATTAATGGTTCCCTTTATGTATCGAAGGATTCGTTTAGCCTCATTGAGGTGACGTTCAGTAGGACTAGACTGATATCGAGAGCACATAAATACAGCAAAGACAATATCTGGTCTGCTAGCGGTTAGATACATGAGTAACCCAATAATACTTCGGTATTTTGTGGGGTCAACAGGTTTTCCATGTAAATCCGCATCTAGCTTAGTTGTGATGGCCGTTGGTGTATTGTAGGTATCACAACTTTTCATGCCATGTTTCTTAATTATCTCTAGAGCATATTTAGATTGACTAAGGAAAATCCCACGGGGTGATTGATGAACTTGTAGTCCTAAAAAGAATGTAAGTTCACCCATCATAGACATTTCAAAATTTTGTTTCATTAATTTTGCAAAAGCGTTTGAATACTTTTTATGTGTAGAAGCAAAAATAATGTCATCAACGTATATTTGCACAATTAAAACGTCTTCCCCGTGTTTTTAGGAAAACAAAGTTGGATCTATCAAGCCTTTGGTAAAGTCATTAGCAAGCAAGGAAGCAGTAAGTTTATCGTACCATGCCCTTTGGGCTTGTTTGAGACCATAGAGAGCCTTCTTAAGTCTGTAGACATGATTAGGATGCTATGGGTCGACGAATCCTTCCGGCTGACTAACATAGACTTCTTCACGTAATTCGCTGTTCAGAAATGCTGTTTTCACATCCATTTGATAGACGACCATGTTTTTGTGAGCAACATATGCAAGAAAGATGCGAACAGCTTCTAGTCTAGCCACAGGTGCAAAAGATTCCTCAAAATCAATTCCTTCTTCCTGAGAATATCCTTTAGCGACCAATTGGGATTTGTTACGAATAACTGTGCCATCTGCGTCTAATTTGTTTTTCCAAATCCATTTTAGCCCAATGACGTACACTCCATCTGGTCGTTCAACTAATTCCCACACTTCAAGGCGTTTGAATTGGTCGTATTCCTCTTGCATTGATTCAATCCAGTTGTCATAAGTGAGTGCTTCCTTAATGTTTTTGGGTTCTTCTTGACACACTGTGAGTGCATAAATGCAATGTTCAACATCGGAGTGAAGTCGGTGTCTTGTCATAACTGGAGCTGAGGGATGTCCAATGATGTTGATTAGTGGATGATCTTTAGTCCACTGATGCGTTGAAGGATGAGGGTTATGAAACTGCTGCATATTGACTGATTCCAAATTGCGTGTTGACGACTCTGCAATGTCTTCAAGGTTTGGAGTCGGAGCAAACGGATTGAAAAGCGCATGTGGATCAAAATTTGCAGGTTCGGGTACTTGTTGTTGGTTTAGATCTTCAGCTGCATTTTTTGTATTGGAATCGGTTTGTTCAGCAAACGGGTTGAAGAACTCATTACAAGGTGCACTGGTTTCTACAGTAGTAGTTGTAGGAGCAGTTGTATCAGGTATTGGAATATGATCAGGTTGAGCAGCGGAACTAGTGGATACAGCTGGTGCACTTTGTTCAAAAGTGTCATCAAACAGTGGTGCGAACAAGGTTTCCAATTCTTTGCGGGTTGGTGACAGTGGTGCAGTTGAAGACTCTGGGAAGTTAAGACGGTTAGTTGCGGGTCCTAAGCTGTTGTGCTCAGAAGCCATAGTGGAAAGTTCATCGAAATTAGCGTGAATTGTCTCTTGAATTTCTCTTGTACGACGATTATAGATCCGAAAGCCTTTTGAATTTTCACAGTAGCCAATGAAGATACCTATGTCAGCTTTAGCTTTGAGCTTCCCAAAATCATCACGATCATTATGCGGATAGCAAAGAGCTCCGAACACATGAAAGTGTTGAACATTTGGTTTTCGTTTGTAAACAATCTCATAAGGAGTTTTGTTGTGGCGTCTTGTTATCATACAGCGATTTTGAGTATAACATGCGGTTGAAACAGCTTCAGCCCATAAGTAATCTGGTAATTGAGCATTGATGAGCATCGTTCTTGCAGCTTCCACTAACGTTCTGTTGCGTCTTTCGACAACACCATTCTGTTCTGGACTTCTAGCAATAGACGTTTGATGTTCAATACCTACTTTCTCAAAATACTCACGAATAGTTTGATTCTTAAATTCAGTTCCATTGTCCGTTCTGACTGTTCTGACTGTGTTTCGAAGTAGACCCAAGTCCATTTGGAGTAGTCATCAACAATTACTAATATGTACCTTTTGCCGTTAATTGTTTGAACACGCATGGGGCCACACAAATCCATATGAAGTAGATGAAGAACATGCGTAGAACTTGGTTCAGTCTTAGAGCTGAAGTGGGCACGTTCGCTCTTTCCTTGTTCACAAACGGGACATAAGTGATCTTTTGAATATCTGAAACGAGGAAGGCCTTCAACTAGTTTGTGACGAGCAAGATCTGTCATGGTTGTAAAGTTGAGATGAGACATACACTTGTGCCATAACCATGATTTTGTCGAAGTTGCCTTTGAAAGAAGACATATAGGAGAAGAAGCAATCATGTCTGACAAAGAGATTGTATAAAGACTGTTTCCACGAGTGCCGGACATAAGATCATTTCCTTGTATGTCGCGAACGAAGCAAGTTTTCTCTCTGAATGCTACTTCCAAATCCCCATCACAGAATTGACCGACTGAGAACAGATTGTGACCAAGGCCTTCGACATAATACACATGACTAATTTTGATGTTACCACTGACATAATCTCCATATCCCATAATTGCAGCGAAATGATCATTCCCGAACCAGACAGTGCCGACGAACTTTGAAACAAAGTTTCTTAACAGTTTGAGATTTCCTGTCATGTGTCGGGAACATCCGCTATCAACAATCCAAAGAACAAGTTGAACCACCTCAGACAAACCATCAGTGTTACACACTCGGCCTGAATCACTCAGATTTAGTTCCTGCATATTGGCCATAAGCATAACTGCAGCATTAGCTTCCAGATCTTCCATGTCATCATCAGAGTGAGCATTGGCCATGAAGTTGTTGTCTTTAGCATTGACGTTTCCACGTGCTTCATCCTTTAGAGCAAGAAGTAATGCCTCTTTGTGATACTTACTGCCTTGAGTTCTTGGTGAAGGACATGCAGTTGCTAAATGACCGATCCCATTGCAGTTGTAGCAACGAATGACAGTGTTACCAGAATCTGTATTACCCGTTTCAACAATCTCAACCCTTTTCTGAGCAGCAGCAACATTATTCCAAAAGTTACCATTTGCGTTAAACCGTTGACCATTTCCAGAATTACCCATATTACCACGAAAACCAGATCTACCAATGTTACGATTCTGAACTTCAACTCGGCCATCATTAACAACAGCTTGATTCCTTGTGTTAGATGAAGAACGAAGACGGTTGTTCGACTTGTTGGAGAATTTGCTGAATGCTTTAGCGATGAGTGCAATTCCTTGATTCAAGTTGTTAAATTCCTCTTCATCTTCATCATTGTTAGCATTAGAGTAGAACATGGAGTCATTGTTGTCATACAAATCACTTGAACTGATGTTGCTTTGTTGAGTAGAATCATATGTGAGTAGTGGTAGTGAAGGATTTGGTTGAGGGTAGTTGAAGTAATTTTGTTCCTGAACATAAGCATGATTTTATGGTTGTGGAGCAAAGTGAGATTGAGCAACCAGTGATAGTGAGTTAGGATTCGGAGGAGGTGACAATGTTGTACGAAGAGTTCTATCCTTGTTCACTTCACTCTCATGGTGCTTCAGATAATCAAATAACAGTTCATATGGTGCATCATGAAGATTCTTAGCCTGCCTGAAAAACGTGACATATTTCTTCCATTCCTGACCAAGACAACTGAGAAACTTAGTATTGATAGCAATCCTAGGGAGTATGATGTTGTGACGATCCAAATCATTAATGATGTTGATGAAACGATGATAGTAAGACTCAAGTGATTCCCCTGACTCAATCATGAAGTCTTCATATTCCATGTAAAGCTTTGATTGCATGTCCTCTTGATTCAACTCAGTACCTTCCATCAAGAGATGAACATGTTCCCACATATCTTTAGCAGTTTTCTGAGCATCAACACTTCTAAAGATCGGAATTGCTTGAATAATGTAGATCATTGCAAGTTCATTAGCTTCCCGATGAAGTTGTTGCTCTGCGGTGAGTGAAGATTCAGGAAGTGGGGTGACAGTGTCAGGTCTTGGAGGATTGGCATTAGGATCACCTGGAGTCGTTGTAGTAGGCCATTGGAATGGTCCTTCATGAATCACCTTCTTCATATACTTCCCATGAGGTTTCTTGAGTTCA
>LBNU01039011.1:7867-41130 GCA_014162995.1 Artemisia annua
GAAAGATCAAACCACAACACAAGGATTTATAGTGGTTCGGCTACAAGGTCACCTTCCTTGTTCCTACTCCACTCCCCGAGTCACCTACTCGAGAGTTTTCTTCACTATGTCAACAACTCCCTTGTGGCGGAGAAACCTTACACAAACTTTCGCTTACACGGGCTTTAACGACACAAAGCTAGATGTGCGGTTCTAATTCCTACCTAGAACCAATCTCACGACTCTTCACAATTCTTTCACTACTAGTACACACCACACCTTCTTCACTACTTCACACCACTTCACACTTTCTTCTCTCTCACAATTCTACTTCTCCTAAACTACTTATTAGCAAGCAAACACAATACACAAATAATTTACACAATGTACACAACTATACTCTCAATACTTCTTAAACTTGTTTGTTGAAGGAGTATTCTTCTTTTGCCCTTTGGATGAGGATGGATGAGAAGGGATTGAATCACTTGAAACAAGGATTAATAATCTAATGATCAAAGAGTTTTTGAAGATGTTTAATGGATGGATTTAGATCTGAAAATTTTTGTGCAAAAGGTGAGAAAAATACCAGGTTTGAGGTGGTATTTATAGGAGAAAATTTCTGACAGATTCTGACAGAGGAGCGTGGCCGGCCCCCTTAATTCATGGTCGGGCCCCTTAAAATTAAGGGGGCCGGCCCTTATAATTAAGGGGGCCGCCCAGCTGTAACGGCCAGAAAATCTGTCTTTTAGTGGGGAAAGTTTATTTGGTGACAAACTAATTAATTTTGGATAAAAATTTGAATTCATATATTTAGTATGATTTAAACATTTTCTTTTATTACCAAAAGTGTTTTTCAAAAATATATAATATGTTTATATAATTAAATAAACTTTGTAATAATTAATTAAATACCCCTTTGATCATGGGATGTATTAGGCACTTGTTTATTCATACCTTAAGTGATTAAGTTGGATAAAATGATATAAACTAGCTTAATACTTGTTTACGTAGTAATCTTACGTTTAATGATTTTACATTTTGTGATCGTCAAAACGTAGAGATATCGGAAAAATATAAATAACGTTTTTATGCATTATTTATGTCAACACCATGATTTAAGCGTTAATATCTCTTTGAATTACTCATCTTTTCTATTTATATGAAGAATATCCACTCTTATTTCTTCATATTTTGGTTTCAGGGTAAAATGAGTAAAAATACTTTATTGATGATTTATTGGCTTAAGAGTGGGAATTACGCTTAAAGTTACGTTCAAGACACAAACACGGCGGTCTAGTTAAGTGATGATACTACACCGTTAGAAGATTTACCCCATAAAGTGAAGACTACGCCCTAGCAAGCTACTGAGCTACGGCATAACAGAGATTACCAAAGGCTACGCCGTAGTTTGTGATTGGACTACGGCGTAATGTTGAAGATATGAGCCTTACGCCCGTAGTTAGTAATTGGACTACAGCGTAAGAAAGATTTTATAAAGGCTACGCCCGTGACAAGTGATGGAGTTACGGCGTAGGAAAGATTTTATGAAGGCTACACCCGTAACAAGTCATTGAGTTACAGCGTAGGTATATTTCTACAAAGGCTACGGCGTAGCATTCCAACCAGCTACGCCGTAGTAATTATTACAAGGATTACGTCATAGTCCTACCAAACGACTACACCGTAACAAAGACGAGCCCTATAAATACCAAAGGAAATTCGTCTACAATTTGTCAAGTTCCTCTCCCCCAAACCTGCAATAAGGTTTGGGGAGAACGACCCAGAAGAAGAATGAAGACCACGAAGGCTAGAGAGATGTTGTACAACTAGACTAGGAACCACCTAGTCTAACACATGTTCAAATTCTATTTTGTTTTGCATTCATGAATTCTCTTCATTAAGATTTGGTTTTAGTTATCTATTCATATTTATCTTTGTAGACTTTATCTTAGCTTGTTCTTTATTCTTTCGTTTTGGTAATATATAAGCCTGGTTGAATCTACTCAGTCTAGGTGAATTAACCCTAGGACCCTAGACTATTAGGTTGTGGGGATTGGTAAGAATTGGCCATAGTACTACCTTTCCTTATGTGCGAATTAACCCTAGGACCACCTACCAACCGGATATATTTAAGAAGCTAGAGGGAATCTAAGATCTGACTATGCCGGGTTCCATTAGAACAAGTCTATTAAACATGGCGCTTAATGAATCTTGTATCTTGACCGATGAACTCTCGGCTTTACAATAGTCGAGGATAGGACAAGACGCGAGATAGGGCTGATGATATGACCATTTGACTCTTGTTGACTTATACCCACTGCATAGAACACTAAAATATGAATAGGCTTTACCTTAATATCTTAATAACCTATCTTGATCCCTAGTATCTTTATTTTCACTTTTGTCTATTTTATGTCTTGGTTACTATATACTCTATTCAACTAATACCCCCTTTTTAGCACTTATCTTAGTTTGCCAGAACAATAGCTCTTGGGACGACACTCGGATTTATCTAAAGGCATACTATATATGACCGGGTACACTACCCGTTAGTATGTGTTAATCCTTATAATTCGAAGTTTATAAATGTAAAACAGGATGAATATAACGCATCATATAATTATTTCCCGAGCTCCCGAAATCATTTCCATTTACCTTATGATTATCATTGCACTAAAATTGATTATAAATACGTATATCTTTATTTCTCGTTGCCCGATTAACTTATTATTCACGTTTTAATCGTTTTATAGCCAAATCTTGCGCATAACATCCTAGACCTCGATAAATGTTCCCGAAATATAAATTAAGATTATAATAGAATAATTATATATGAGCCTGAATTTCTGAGTTGTCACAATTGTACTACAAACGAGATGAGACTATGGGATATTGCAATTCTTAGCAATTTGAAGAAGTTACATTTGTCATTTGGTATTTGGAACCATCCCATGACAATAACAACTTCCAATATCTTTGAGTTGGCAACTGTTCCTAAACTTGAGACCCTTACCATGGATTTTCAAGACTACAAGGTAAGACCTATTTCAGTTTTTCACTTCAACTTACAGAATGTTAAAGTAATTTGTAACATTGATGCAATGTTAGATTTGAAACTAAAGAAAATTCGACCTTTTGTAGTTGTTGGAAGAAGGTACCTCCTAGATGAATGTCCATGTCGCCTTTCTATCCCTAAAGTCTCTTAAGCTATAAGGGGTCGATTTTGGGGATAATGCAATGGTTTCATTTATCATTAAAATGATTCGTGGGTCTCCAAATATGCAAAGGCTAGAAACTAGGGTAAGTGGAATGCATATGTATGAAAGACATCTTATTAAATTCAAATGGTTGTGCATATCAATAGTCTCTCGTTTTGCAGGCCTTACTGACGCGTGGGTTTCGCAACCTTCGTAGTAGGTTTTACCTCTCCAGGGATCTTGAGAAGCTTGCAATCCCCACCAGGCAGTGTACCTGACCGATGTAGTATAGTGTAGTGGCAAGTACCGGGGGATTGATCGTTCTCTCGGGGAATAGTGTCGTTAGGATTGAAAACTACTCTAATTTAGGTCTAAGGGTGAGGGATGATTCTTTTTGTATTTTTATATTTTATGAAAGCAAGTAAAATCTTGGGTATTTGGAAGAGTGGGCGGAATTAGTTGCTAGTCAACTAACCCAAATAACTACAAATGCAATGAAAATAAAATGATGAAAATAAACGTGGTTGTGAAACTAATATGGAGAAAGGTGTGTTTACTTAGATTTCCTTACTCCATAACTATCTTTTATCGGTTAATTGGTTTGTTACAATTGTGTGGATGACGGGTTGTATTCCTTTAAACCATTCGTAGGGCCGTGTACGATCTTCCCTAACTCTATAAGCGCAAACTTCATTCTATAGCGACACGTTTAGTATCCAAACTATGAAATCACTAGTAATTACCTATGCATTAAATACAACCATATAATCATAGTACACATCCGATTCATGTTTCTTAAGGCGTTCAAGCAAGTCACCAATGGAAGTTAGCCAGTTTTCTTAAGCCTAACATCGACATCACCCACCCACAACAATTAATTACAAACTAACAACAAGTAATCAATAGATAGGTTTCATTAGATCTAAGCAAACACAAGAGAAACCTAGCCTAACATGTTAATTAAAAGAAAAGCATAAGATATAGTCATGCAACACATAGAAGTATTGAATGATTTGATGGAAGACTTATCTTTAATTAATCATAGATGAAACAAGGGTGAAAACCCCTTGAAAAAGGCTGAGAATTCGAGCTAGGGTTTATCCCTAAAGTTCTCCCAGAAGTTACACACTTTATGAATGAAAATAGGAAAAGTATAAATAGATTTTACATTCTTCCGGCGTCAGGTTATAGGTCCTGACGCCGTCAACTCGCCGTGTCTAGGGTTCTCGGATCACCTAGATCTACTTCTGACGCTGTCACTCTTTAAACCTTCTGGGCCGTCTCTCTTTAGCTTAACACCTGACGGCCTACTTTTCTTAACACCTGACGCCGTCAGGTGTAAATGTGTTGAGTCCTTCCTTGGTCGTCTAGTAAAGTCTGAATCCACTCCTTCATATTAAGGTGACGGCGTCAGCATCTAAAGCCTGACGCCGTCAGGTAGGAATTCCAGCTTGATTTGAGACTTTGTCGTTTTCTTCACTTTTATGCTCTAAAAAGTCCAAAATGCAATGTTTTTGAGAATTCCTGCTGAAAGTACCTAAAATGACAAAAGGAACGATTTAAGGCAATATTTGATCATAAAATAACGATTTAGGGATTAAATGACCCCTAAAAGCGTAACACTTTTCGCCTCATCAAATACCCTTACAATTGAGATTTGCTTGTCCTCAAGCAAATGCACTTTTATTCCAATCAAAATATGAGCTAGGGGTCATTTAACACTAATATGAAAGTAATTACAAGAAATGGTTATTCCACCCTAGTCAGAAAAAGCACGAAAATCATACACTAACCCTTTAGCAATCAAATTACCATAGGCTTGGGAAAGGATAAAAAAACCTCCTCTATTTGGCGTAAGCACCTAAGATAAACTATCAAAGAGGGCTTTTAAAGGGTTGTTAGGTGTAGGGATATGATAAACACGGTTTGTTGGAATAAAGGGTATTTTTAGTGGTGGCGAGTTAACTATCTTGATCAAATACATGCACAATGTGGCATTGCTAAGCCAAGACTCGACTAACTTAAGCTAAAAAGAAAATAACAAAAACATAATTAATAAACATAAAATGAAACGGGATGTTAGTCCGTATATTTTTTTTCTTCTTCTTTTTCCAATTTTTTTTCGTTTTTCTTGTTTTTATGATTTTTTTTGCGTATATTCTTGACCTACCATCCAAAATAATACATCATAGGGGCCTTGGTTCTCCCCTTACACTTGAACTTTTACATACTTTACAATTAACTATTCTAATGACTCGAATTAAGATAATCAAAAAACTTGGAGTACTTTAAAATATCAACGCACATATGGGGGTAATAATCGACTTCTTCCCCATTCTTTATTACACTAGTACTTTACCCATGAGTCCCAATCGTCCCAAAACAATTTGTACAAGATATGACTCGACTTAGCAACCATGTAATCAATAAGACAATTAACTAAGGGTTTAAAACAAATGTTGTCACAATAATGCACTAAAGGTGAGTGCATACAAGGTAGGCTAAGGTGATTTGGGTGTACATTTGGGGGTGGATTGTAAACAAACGAAAAGATAGGCTCTAAGGGGTGTACTAGGGGTATCGTGTACTAAAAATGAGTACAACGCAAAGGGTGTAGGAAAATTACTTTACCAATGAAGTCAATGTAATTATAATACAGGTGTAAAACAAGGGTTTATCGTAATGCCTCTTATCATGTAGTAAATCTAACTACACGAATGTAGTGTCACTAGCGTATTTGGGATGGTCACTAAATCAAGTTCTAGAATCTAAATACTACCGGTACACAAACAAGCATCTAAATAAACTTAGTAGATCGATGGCGCGAGTCCTTGACGCTTCAACTAACGGATGGTCACTTGTGCACTTCTTGGGTCGCTGGCGCGTTATTTGCATAACGGATGGTTACCAAGTCATACATAGATCGCTAGCGCGTTAGTCAATTAATCTAACACTCGGATGGTCACTACCTTATTCATAAAATTTTTGAGTGGTATGGTTTTTGTGCTAGTAATAAAATTTCCTATCCATGAGACGCTTGTTATGCCTAAAGTTTCACTCCTATATGTTGTAAAAAAATTTAAATTTGGCGCTAAAATTGCCCTAACAAATATTTCTCTCAGTCTTATTACACATCTACCTTTAAACAAATAAAAATCAAGCGTAATAGCATTTTCTAAGGTGTCTTCATTTACCCCCTTACACTTAAACCGAACATTTAGACGCGAGATAGGGCTGATGATATGACCATTTGACTCTTGTTGACTTATACCCACTGCATAGAACACTAAAATATGAATAGGCTTTACCTTAATATCTTAATAACCTATCTTGATCCCTAGTATCTTTATTTTCACTTTTGTCTATTTTATGTCTTGGTTACTATATACTCTATTCAACTAATACCCCCTTTTTAGCACTTATCTTAGTTTGCCAGAACAATAGCTCTTGGGACGACACTCGGATTTATCTAAAGGCTTACTATATATGACCGGGTACACTACCCGTTAGTATGTGTTAATCCTTATAATTCGAAGTTTATAAATGTAAAACAGCATGAATATAACGCATCATATAATTATTTCCCGAGCTCCCGAAATCATTTCCATTTACCTTATGATTATCATTGCACTAAAATTGATTATAAATACGTATATCTTTATTTTTCGTTGCCCGATTAACTTATTATTCACGTTTTAATCGTTTTATAGCCAAATCTTGCGCATGACATCCTAGACCTCGATAAATGTTCCCGAAATATAAATTAAGATTATAATAGAATAATTATATATGAGCCTGAATTTCTGAGTTGTCACAATTGTACTACAAACGAGATGAGACTATGGGATATTGCAATTCTTAGCAATTTGAAGAAGTTACATTTGTCATTTGGTATTTGGAACCATCCCATGACAATAACAACTTCCAATATCTTTGAGTTGGCAACTGTTCCTAAACTTGAGACCCTTACCATGGATTTTCAAGACTACAAGGTAAGACCTATTTCAGTTTTCACTTCAACTTACAGAATGTTAAAGTAATTTGTAACATTGATGCAATGTTAGATTTGAAACTAAAGAAAATTCGACCTTTTGTAGTTGTTGGAAGATGGTACCTCCTAGATGAATGTCCGTGTCGCCTTTCTATCCCTAAAGTCTCTTAAGCTATAAGGGGTCGATTTTGGGAATAATGCAATGGTTTCATTTATCATTAAAATGATTCGTGGGTCTCCAAATATGCAAAGGCTAGAAACTAGGGTAAGTGGAATGCATATGTATGAAAGACATCTTATTAAATTCAAATGGTTGTGCATATCAATAGTCTCTCGTTTTGCAGGCCTTACTGACGCGTGGGTTTCGCAACCTTCGCAGTAGGTTTTACCTCTCCAGGGATCTTGAGAAGCTTGCAATCCCCACCAGGCAGTGTACCTGACCGATGTAGTATAGTGTAGTGGCAAGTACCGGGGGATTGATCGTTCTCTCGGGGAATAGTGTCGTTAGGATTGAAAACTACTCTAATTTAGGTCTAAGGGTGAGGGATGATTCTTTTTGTATTTTTATATTTTATGAAAGCAAGTAAAATCTTGGGTATTTGGAAGAGTGGGCGGAATTAATTGCTAGTCAACTAACCCAAATAACTACAAATGCAATGAAAATAAAATGACGAAAATAAACGTGGTTGTGAAACTAATATGGAGAAAGGTGTGTTTACTTAGATTTCCTTACTCCATAACTATCTTTTATCGGTTAATTGGTTTGTTACAATTGTGTGGATGACTGGTTGTATTCCTTTAAATCATTCGTAGGGCCGTGTACGATCTTCCCTAATCTATAAGCGCAAACTTCATTCTATAGCGACACGTTTAGTATCCAAACTATGAAATCACTAGTAATTACCTATGCATTAAATACAACCATATAATCATAGTACACATCCGATTCATGTTTCTTAAGGCGTTCAAGCAAGTCACCAATGGAAGTTAGCCAGTTTCCTTAAGCCTAACATCGACATCACCCACCCACAACAATTAATTACAAACTAACAACAAGTAATCAATAGCTAGGTTTCATTAGATCTAAGCAAACACAAGAGAAACCTAGCCTAACATGTTAATTAAAAGAAAAGCATAAGATATAGTCATGCAACACATAGAAGTATTGAATGATTTGATGGAAGACTTATCTTTAATTAATCATAGATGAAACAAGGGTGAAAACCCCTTGAAAAAGGCTGAGAATTCGAGTTAGGGTTTATCCCTAAAGTTCTCCCAAAAGTTACACACTTTATGAATGAAAATAGGAAAAGTATAAATAGATTTTACATTCTTCCGGCGTCAGGTTATAGGTCCTGACGCCGTCAACTCGCCGTGTCTAGGGTTCTCGGATCACCTAGATCTACTTCTGACGCTGTCACTCTTTAAACCTTCTGGGCCGTCTCTCTTTAGCTTAACACCTGACGGCCTACTTTTCATAACACCTGACGCCGTCAGGTGTAAATGTGTTGAGTCCTTCCTTGGTCGTCTAGTAAAGTCTAAATCCACTCCTTCATAATAAGGTGACGGCGTCAGCATCTAAAGCCTGACGCCGTCAGGTAGGAATTCTAGCTTGATTTGAGACTTTGTCGTTTTCTTCACTTTTATGCTCCAAAAAGTCCAAAATGCAATGTTTTTGAGAATTCCTGCTGAAAGTACCTAAAATGAAAAAAGGAACGATTTAAGGCAATATTTGATCATAAAATAACGATTTAGGGATTAAATGACCCCTAAAAGCGTAACACTTTTCGCCTCATCAAATACCCTTACAATTGAGATTTGCTTGTCCTCAAGCAAATGCGCTTTTATTCCAATCAAAATATGAGCTAGGGGTCATTTAACACTAATATGAAAGTAATTACAACAAATAGTTATTCCACCCTAGTCAGAAAAAGCACGAAAATCATACACTAACCCTTTAGCAATCAAATTACCATCGGCTTGGGAAAGGATAAAAAAAATCCTCTATTTGGCGTAAGCACCTAAGATAAACTATCAAAGAGGGCTTTTAAAGGGTTGTTAGGTGTAGGGATATGATAAACACGGTTTGTTGGAATAAAGGGTATTTTTAGTGGTGGCGAGTTAACTATCTTGANTGAAAGTAATTACAACAAATAGTTATTCCACCCTAGTCAGAAAAAGCACGAAAATCATACACTAACCCTTTAGCAATCAAATTACCATCGGCTTGGGAAAGGATAAAAAAAATCCTCTATTTGGCGTAAGCACCTAAGATAAACTATCAAAGAGGGCTTTTAAAGGGTTGTTAGGTGTAGGGATATGATAAACACGGTTTGTTGGAATAAAGGGTATTTTTAGTGGTGGCGAGTTAACTATCTTGATCAAATACATGCACAATGTGGCATTGCTAAGCCAAGACTCGGCTAACTTAAGCTAAAAAGAAAATAACAAAAACATAATTAATAAACATAAAATGAAACGGGATGTTAGTCCGTATATTTTTTTTCTTCTTCTTTTTCCAATTTTTTTTCGTTTTTCTTGTTTTTACGATTTTTTTTTTTGCGTATATTCTTGACCTACCATCCAAAATAATACATCATAGGGGCCTTGGTTCTCCCCTTACACTTGAACTTTTACATACTTTACAATTAATTATTCTAATGACTCGAATTAAGATAATCGAAAAACTTGGAGTACTTTAAAATATCAACGCACATATGGGGGTAATAATCGACTTCTTCCCCATTCTTTATTACACTAGTACTTTACCCATGAGTCCCAATCGTCCCAAAACAATTTGTACAAGATATGACTCGACTTAGCAACCATGTAATCAATAAGACAATTAACTAAGGGTTTAAAACAAATGTTGTCACAATAATGCACTAAAGGTGAGTGCATACAAGGTAGGCTAAGGTGATTTGGGTGTACATTTGGGGGTGGATTGTAAACAAATGAAAAGATAGTCTCTAAGGGGTGTACTAGGGGTATCGTGTACTAAAAATGAGTACAACGCTAAGGGTGTAGGAAAATTACTTTACCAATGAAGTCAATGTAATTATAATACAGGTGTAAAACAAGGGTTTATCGTAATGCCTCTTATCATGTAGTAAATCTAACTACACGAATGTAGTCTCACTAGCGTATTTGGGATGGTCACTAAATCAAGTTCTAGAATCTAAATACTACCGGTACACAAACAAGCATCTAAATAAACTTAGTAGATTGATGGTGCTAGTCCTTGACGCTTCAACTAACGGATGGTCACTTGTGCACTTCTTGGGTCGCTGGCGCGTTATTTGCATAACGGATGGTTACCAAGTCATACATAGATCGCTAGCGCGTTAGTCAATTAATCTAACACTCGGATGGTCACTACCTTATTCATAAAATTTTTGAGTGGTATGGTTTTTGTGCTAGTAATAAAATTTCCTATCCATGAGACGCTTGTTATGCCTAAAGTTTCACTCCTATATGTTGTAAAAAATTTTAAATTTGGCGCTAAAATTGCCCTAACAAATATTTCTCTCAGTCTTATTACACATCTACCTTTAAACAAACAAAAATCAAGCGTAATAGCATTTTCTAAGGTGTCTTCATTTACCCCCTTACACTTAAACCGAACATTGTCCCCAATGTTCACTAAAAGGATGTAAAAGTAAAGAAAATGAAAGAATGAAACAAATACTCCCCCGATTCGTTTGGTGTGGATCGTGTGGTAACATGGTTAGATCTTCTTCCAAGATGATGTGATATCTTCAAGATTAAGGCGATTCCAAAAACTTGATGTCATGAACTAAATGCCATGTTCATCTTCTTGTCCAAGATAACCTGTTAAACCTGAGAAAACAATCTAGGAAAATGTTGTGTAAAATCGGCAGTAAGATCTATATAAGGATATAATGCTTGTGGAATGAAAGTTTGCAGATTCCTAGAGTTAAAGATGCAGTAAATTTTCATAATCCCGGCAGAAAAACTAAATTTTAAAAACTTTTCTGCAATTAGTACCTGACGCCGTCAGGTTGTGAAGCCTAACGCCGTCAGAACTGATCTGACAGATTTTTTATGTTTAGTTTCCGGAAAATTTATGGAAAAACAAATACCTTAATTCCTGGAATCCTGCAAAATTTCATTATGACTCGATACAAGCATTTGACTCAAACAAATACTAATATGTATGTTCATTTTACATTGCTACGATTCATGTTCAATTTGTTCTTATAAACAAATTTAGATTTCCCTTACACTTATCTTTTGCAAAATGCCTTTATATGTAGTTAAGACGAAGTTAAAAATAAAATAAAGCATTTTCACAATTTAGTTTGAAACATGAATTGTTAGCAATAAAAATAAAACATACATACGGAAACAAATAAATTCAAACAAACAAACAAAACAAATAAAACTTGGGTTGCCTCCCAAGAAGCGCTTTTCTTTATTAACGAGTCTTGTAGCTAGACTCAAAGTCACGGTCTATTACGTGACTTCTTCGTTGGTCACGGTTTCTAGGTCATCCTCGGTTTTAGTTTTATATTCTGGGCCTAGTTGCAAGCATTCTTTGTAGAAACCAAATATTCTACCCATAACATAGTCAACTCCCCCTACGTCTATCCTCATCATTCCTATAGTAGACCGATTGCTTATGCTCCTTCTGGATGTTTGATAAAAGCCGGAATTGCTCTATCTTATTTGGCATTTGGTAGGTTACCTCATCGGTCTCGTCCTTGAATCTAACTATCCCTAGAGATGGGTCATAATTCATCTTAGAGGCTTCAATAAACGGCTTCCCAAAAACTACTTGAGTTAAGCATGCATCTACTACCGGACGAATATCTTCTACGATCACAAAGTTGGTGACATAGGTGAAGTTTCCTACATACACACGCAATCCTCTTACTCTCCCCACAAAGTTACTCATCCAACCCGTGTTGGAAAATATCCTAGGTCCAAGTTACTTTTTCATTATCCAATTGTAATGGATCCTAGACATGATTTTTATGGGAGATTTAAGGTCTATGTAAGCTTTCCACACATGCACATGCCCAATGTTGCTTGGTATGTTGATGTTGGATGGGTCACCTGTCTTCATAATCGGATTACTTAGGAAGTATGGTGTCTCGGGGTCATCGAATAAGTCCTTATGGTATGCACGTTCTTCCTTAGTAGGTACCCTATTGAAGTAGTCCTCTCCATCATCTACTTCTTCTACTTCCTTTTTCTTATTCTCCTCAACTTCTTTAACTTCATCCTTATGTTCACTATCTACTTCATTTTTATCGATTGGCTTAATAGTGACAACGTTAACAAAGTAGACATGTTTGGATGATGAGGGGTCCTTGACTTGGGGTCCGCTACTTGTGTTCCTAGCGTCTTTATTTGGTGGTGTTAGGAATACATTTTTCTGATTGAAGATTCGGTCATCCCAAGTATTATTAAGCATCATGTAGCTCGTAGTATTTAATATATTAGTTAGAACATAGTTTAATATTAGTTCGTATTCGTGGTGTCGGGTCGGGTCTTTTACCCTCTGTCAGCCCGCTCCACAGCCAAGTAGAGGCATTCATCCACTTGTAAGTATAAATACCCTCTCCCACCAAGGGAGAGGGTTGGACCTTTTCACATAGTTATCATATGCTCTTGTTTTTCTCTCTCTAAAAGGCTCCCAACTTCTACTCTTTCTCTATCTAACTTCTTACTAGTTTACTTACACTATTCGATCTATAAATCACAAGAACCACATATGTTATAATTTTGTGTATCCTACAATTGGTATCAAGAGCCTAGGTTTCATCTTCGGGCCTTGGATTCACGGTTTTTGGTTGGTTTTTGTGGTTGTTCTTGGTTATAATAGTTTTTCTTGAATAACACCTTGGTTTGATCTTTGTAGTGTATTATGATGTGTTATGGTTGTACTTTCGTGCTTAGTAGGGTTATAGTTACATAGTTCTTGAGTTGGAATAGTCATATCCTTCATTGGTTTGGTGGTGTGAAGATTTTTAGGCATTTTTCATCTTAGCGATTAAGTCTTCTGTTGGCTGTTCTTGGTAGCGATTNTCCACAGCCAAGTAGAGGCATTCATCCACTTGTAAGTATAAATACCCTCTCCCACCAAGGGAGAGGGTTGGACCTTTTCACATAGTTATCATATGCTCTTGTTTTTCTCTCTCTAAAAGGCTCCCAACTTCTACTCTTTCTCTATCTAACTTCTTACTAGTTTACTTACACTATTCGATCTATAAATCACAAGAACCACATATGTTATAATTTTGTGTATCCTACAATTGGTATCAAGAGCCTAGGTTTCATCTTCGGGCCTTGGATTCACGGTTTTTGGTTGGTTTTTGTGGTTGTTCTTGGTTATAATAGTTTTTCTTGAATAACACCTTGGTTTGATCTTTGTAGTGTATTATGATGTGTTATGGTTGTACTTTCGTGCTTAGTAGGGTTATAGTTACATAGTTCTTGAGTTGGAATAGTCATATCCTTCATTGGTTTGGTGGTGTGAAGATTTTTAGGCATTTTTCATCTTAGCGATTAAGTCTTCTGTTGGCTGTTCTTGGTAGCGATTAAGTACGTCTGGATAGTGATTAAGTGTTAGAGATTAAGTGGGATTACTATATTTGGACAACCAGACAAATCGCTCGATAGCAACTGCTTTGGATTTTTCTGAATAGCGATTAGTAGTGTCTGTCTTCTTGTGGTTAGCGTTTAACTAAACACCAGCGATTAGCTTTCTAGCGATTAGCTGTGTTTAGCGATTAGATCTGTTCAGCGATTATCTTTCACCAGCGATTAAGTCCAGATTAGCGTTTAACTAAATTCAGCGATTACCTTTTTAGCGATTGGCTGCATTTAGCGATTACCTTTTCCTGCGATTAACTTTAGGCCAGCGATTACTTTGGGTCAGCGATTAACTTTGGGTCAGCGATTAACTTTGAGCCAGCATTTATCTTTGGATAGCGATTAGTTTCCTCTTCAGCGATTAACTTTTGGACTTGTTGTGGTTTTAGCGATTTGCTAAGTTTGAGATTTCCTTGATTTGTTGACTACTTGTGCTTCGGGAAACATTGTAACTTAAGTCGTTTCGATTAATTTGAGTGTGATTTGACGTTATGAGTTATTTCTTACGGCTTGACTTATCACAATCGAATATATTGTTAATTGACTTGTCTCGACTTGATTCCCACCACAAATTGTGACTTATTTAAGCTCTCATTCTAAGTACATTTCGCATACTACGTATTTCGGTTTTCTCTATTGACTTTAGTAAAATCCAGGGAAAGAATCTATTTTTGGTTTAAGTCACGAGTTGTAAAATCCCGTTTAAGACTATACCATGACAACTACGGCTTCAATTGATGATATCCAAGCTGCTGGGTCCGATACTTGACCTCCTATGCTCGACAGAAATGACTATGAGTCATGGTCCCAAAGAATACGTCTGTATTGCCAGGGCAAGGAAAATGGGGAGAACATTCTGAGATCGATTGACGAAGGACCATTTCAAATGGGTGCTACCAGAGATGTTATCTCTACCAGTGAAGATGGAACAGTCACCTTTGGAATTGACAGAACTCGTACTTACAATGATCTTAACGAAGCTGAAAAGAAACGATATGATGCTGATATTCGAGCTTCCAACATTGTGATACAAGGGTTACCCAAAGACATCTACAAACTCATTAACTTCAACACAGAGGCCAAAGCCATTTGGGACAATGTCAAAATGCTGCTAGCTGGTTCAGAACTTACCAAAGAAGATCGTAAGTCTCAGTTGTATGATGAATTCGAGCACTTCAAGATGAATCCTGGTGAAAACATCACTGACTACTATGTTAGATTCCACAATCTTGTGAATGACATGAGAATGATCAGAATGAAAATGCCTAATATCCAACTCAACTCAAAGTTTGTTAACAACATGTCACCAGAATGGGATCGGTTTGTCACAGCTGTGAAACTAAACAAGGGACTCAGAAACACCAACTATGAGCAACTCTATGCTTACCTGCAACAACATGAGAAGCATGCTATGTATGATCGTCAGCTGAGAGAAAAATTCAATCCCTCAAATGACCCTCTTGCTCTCATCTCCAGTGTTCAGGGACTCAACCAATCCTCAATTGAATCAATCAGTCACCCTGCTGCACCAGCAACACAGAATCAGTCTGCCCTTGGCCGATCATCCATGCAATCATCAAATGTCAAGACTAATCAACAAGACTCTGGGAACTCTCACATTGACAAAAGGATTGATAATCTCTCCAACCAAGTCTCACTGTTGGTTCAACACTTCAGGAGTACACTTCCTCAAACCAACAACCAACTCAGAACCTCATCTAACCCACGTAATCTTGCTGTTGTGGAAGATGGGCGTGTTGTGGTTCAAGGAAGGCAAAATGTCCAGGGAAATGCTCAGAATAGGAGGGGGAATGCTAATCAAGGGCAAGGAAGACAACCCAAGTGCTACAACTGTGGTGGGTTAGGTCATATTGCAAGGAACTGCACTTAACTAAAATGTCCTCAGAACTCGGATTACTTCAAGGATAAGATGTTACTGATGCAAGCACAAGAGAATGGAGTTTTGCTGGATGAGGAGCAACTACTGTTTCTCGCGGGTGATGAAGGGAATTCATTTGATGCCGTATCACCATTTTGAAGTCGCGGCGTCGACTTGCATCACGGGTTTTCATGCACTTATGTATCGTTTGATCAAACTTGTACTTGTTTTCAAAACTTGCAACTTACTTTGGGACCTATGTTTGTAAACTCTGATTTTTATTTATGATCAAACGTGTATTTTCTAAACGACACTTTAGGTCGTTCAATATAATCTTGTGATGGGATGCCATGAAAGTTACACCCGGGTATTCAATTCCGCTGCCCATAACAGGTAAATTCAGGGTGTGACATACTTCCTTTTTCTTATTCTCCTCAACTTCTTTAACTTCATCCTTATGTTCACTATCTACTTCATTTTTATCGATTGGCTTAATAGTGACAACGTTAACAAAGTGGACATGTTTGGATGATGAGGGGTCCTTGATTTGGGGTCCGCTACTTGTGTTCCTAGCGTCTTTATTTGGTGGTGTTAGGAATACATTTTTCTGATTGAAGATTCGGTCATCCCAAGTATTATTAAGCATCATGTAGCTCGTAGTATTTAATATATTAGTTAGAACATAGTTTAATATTAGTTCGTATTCGTGGTGTCGGGTCGGGTCTTTTACCCTCTGTCAGCCCGCTCCACAGCCAAGTAGAGGCATTCATCCACTTGTAAGTATAAATACCCTCTCCCACCAAGGGAGAGGGTTGGACCTTTTCACATAGTTATCATATGCTCTTGTTTTTCTCTCTGTAAAAGGCTCCCAACTTCTACTCTTTCTCTATCTAACTTCTTACTAGTTTACTTACACTATTCGATCTATAAATCACAAGAACCACATATGTTATAATTTTGTGTATCCTACAATTGGTATCAAGAGCCTAGGTTTCATCTTCGGGCCTTGGATTCATGGTTTTTGGTTGGTTTTTGTGGTTGTTCTTGGTTATAATAGTTTTACTTGAATAACACCTTGGTTTGATCTTTGTAGTGTATTATGATGTGTTATGGTTGTACTTTCGTGCTTAGTAGGGTTATAGTTACATAGTTCTTGAGTTGGAATAGTCATATCCTTCATTGGTTTGGTGGTGTGAAGATTTTTAGGCGTTTTTCATCTTAGCGATTAAGTCTTCTGTTGGCTGTTCTTGGTAGCGATTAAGTACGTCTGGATAGTGATTAAGTGTCAGAGATTAAGTGGGATTACTATATTTGGACAACCAGACAAATCGCTCGATAGCGACTGCTTTGGATTTTTCTGAATAGCGATTAGTACTGTCTGTCTTCTTGTGGTTAGCGTTTAACTAAACACCAGCGATTAGCTTTCTAGCGATTAGCTGTGTTTAGCGATTAGATCTGTTCAGCGATTATCTCTCACCAGCGATTATGTCCAGATTAGCGTTTAACTAAATTCAGCGATTAGATTTTTAGCGATTGGCTGTATTTAGCGATTACCTTTTCCTGCGATTAACTTTAGGCCAGCGATTACTTTGGGTCAGCGATTAACTTTGGGTCAGCGATTAACTTTGAGCCAGCATTTATCTTTGGATAGCGATTAGTTTCCTCTTCAGCGATTAACTTTTGGACTTGTTGTGGTTTTAGCGATTTGCTAAGTTTGAGATTTCCTTGATTTGTTGACTACTTGTGCTTCGGGAAACGTTGTAACTTAAGTCGTTTCGATTAATTTGAGTTTGATTTGACGTTATGAGTTATTTCTTACGGCTTGACTTATAACAATCGTATATATTGTTACTTGACTTGTCTCGACTTGATTCCCAGCACAAATTGTGACTTATTTAAGCTCTCATTCTAAGTACATTTCGCATACTACGTATTTCGGTTTTCTCTATTGAGTTTAGTAAAATCCAGGGAAAGAATCTATTTTTTGGTTTAAGTCACGAGTTGTAAAATCCCGTTTAAGACTATACCATGACAACTACGGCTTCAATTGATGATATCCAAGCTGCTGGGTCCGATACTTGACCTCCTATGCTCGCCAGAACTGACTATGAGTCATGGTCCCAAAGAATACGTCTATATTGCCAGGGCAAGGAAAATGGGGAGAACATTCTGAGATCGATTGACGAAGGACCATTTCAAATGGGTACTACCAGAGATGTTATCTCTACCAGTGAAGATGGAACAGTCACCTTTGGAATTGACAGAACTCGTACTTACAATGATCTTAACGAAGCTGAAAAGAAACGATATGATGCTGATATTCGAGCTTCCAACATTGTGATACAAGGGTTACCCAAGGACATCTACAAACTCATTAACTTCAACACAGAGGCCAAAGCCATTTGGGACAATGTCAAAATGCTGCTAGCTGGTTCAAAACTTACAAAATAAGATCGTAAGTCTCAGTTGTATGATGAATTCGAGCACTTCAAGATGAATCCTGGTGAAAACATCACTGACTACTATGTTAGATTCCACAATCTTGTGAATGACATGAGAATGATCAGAATGACAATGCCTAATATCCAACTCAACTCAAAGTTTGTTAACAACATGTCACCAGAACGGGAACGGTTTGTCACAGCTGTGAAACTAAACAAGGGACTCAAAAACACCAACTATGAAAAACTCTATGCTTACCTGCAACAACATGAGAAGCATGCTATGTATGATCGTCAGCTGAGAGAAAAATTCAATCCCTCAAATGACCCTCTTGCTCTCATCTCCAGTGTTCAGGGACTCAACCAATCCTCAATTGAATCAATCAGTCACCCTGCTGCACCAGCAACACAGAATCAGTCTGCCCTTGGCCGATCATCCATGCAATCATCAAATGTCAAGACTAATCAACAAGACTCTGGGAACTCTCACATTGACAAAAGGATTGATAATCTCTCCAACCAAGTCTCACTGTTGGTTCAACACTTCAGGAGTACACTTCCTCAAACCAACAACCAACTCAGAACCTCATCTAACCCACGTAATCTTGCTGTTGTGGAAGATGGGCGTGTTGTGGTTCAAGGAAGGCAAAATGTCCAGGGAAATGCTCAGAATAGGAGGGGGAATGCTAATCAAGGGCAAGGAAGACAACCCAAGTGCTACAACTGTGGTGGGTTAGGTCATATTGCAAGGAACTACACTCAACTAAAATGTCCTGAGAACTCGGATTACTTCAAGGATAAGATGTTGCTGATGCAAGCACAAGAGAATGGAGTTTTGCTGGATGAGGAGCAACTACTGTTTCTCGCGGGTGATGAAGGGAATTCATTTGATGCCGATGTGGATGATCAACCAGTTCAGGATCTTGCTCTCAACGACCCAAACATCTTCTAGGCAGAAGATTGTGATGCTTTTGATTCTGATGTTGATGATGAGCCCACTGCACATACCATCTTCATGGCCAATCTTTCATCTGCAGTCACATCGCCACAACAATCTGGATCCCCCAACTCATCCATCATTTCTGAGGTACTCAAATTGTATGACACATACGAAACATGTGATGTTCCCAAGATTCTCAATGAAATACATCAAACTAGTGTTGTCACGCCAGATGATGTTGATTTGAAAAACAATAATGTTTCCTCAAGTCAACAACATGTGGATCACAACNGATGAGCCCACTGCACATACCATCTTCATGGCCAATCTTTCATCTGCAGTCACATCGCCACAACAATCTGGATCCCCCAACTCATCCATCATTTCTGAGGTACTCAAATTGTATGACACATACGAAACATGTGATGTTCCCAAGATTCTCAATGAAATACATCAAACTAGTGTTGTCACGCCAGATGATGTTGATTTGAAAAACAATAATGTTTCCTCAAGTCAACAACATGTGGATCACAACAAAGAATCTGATGTACCTAGTCGAGCATCTTCCGGTGCATGTGTTGATAACGTGATGCACGAACAAAGGATTCATAACAAAGTAAAACACACAGACGTTGTTGAATCAAATTCTACTGATATGGGTAATAGCAATGTTATCCCATATGAACAATATATGAATCAAAACGCCGAGTCTGTTTTACCAAATGATGAATCCTCTGTTGATAATGACATGAGTGAATTTGATGAATACACTGCTGTTATACTGGATGATACCTTGACCACTAGGATTAATATTCTTAAAGATCAGCTGAATATGTATCAACAACGTGCAAAATTTGAGTTAACCGAACGAGAGCAGAAAATGGATTGGCAAATGTGTACATACATTACCGAAAGAAACTTAAAGGAAGAAGCTTTAAGAATGGAAATCAAATCTTTACAAAATCAAGTTGATCAAACTGTTAAACAAAAATAGGAGATTCAGGAGAGTGTAACCACAGTAAAACTAGATTTTCAAAGTAAAGAAACTAAACTCTTAAATGATTTTTCCAATATGAAAGCCTTAAAGAACAAGCATGAAAATAAATTGTACACACAAGGCCAAACCATTCAAACTGCTCAAATGATGCATAAGCACATTAAGTTACGTGATGAACATAGCAATAAGAATGTAGGAGTGCCAAAAACTAATTTTCTTAGGAGCGTTAGTGCCTCTCAACCTGCCTTATATGATGCTAATGTGATGCTTACACCTAATCATGCCCCCCTGATGTGCATAATGTCACAACTCGCAATTTCAGGTCATTTTCCAAACCTCGACAAATTACTATTCACAAGTTACTATTCATCATTTACTATTCATCGATCACTATTCATCATTTTACTATTCATCATTTTCGGAGTCAGTTTGAGAGTTTGAGAAGCGTTCAAAAGTTTTACTATTCATGTGACACTATTCACTCCCGGAAGAAAAACACTGTTCATGTTCATCATGCATCATCACGTAAACCTAGTTTATGGGTATTTAAATTCGAGTAACCAGTTTGGTTTAGCTGCGAATTCATTCATCATCAGTAAAGACACATCATGTAGGCTAGAATTAGTCTACATATCATAAGTAACACCATCAGTATATTAGGACATGCACGGATTTGTGTATTTTCATTAACGTATATTTAATTATTTAATAAACGTTACCATTCAGTTTTACTACTAACATATAAACGATACTCCCGTCTACGATCCTAATAAATTTTCATATTCATTATAATGATATAAAAATTATATTATTAATTTACCTGGTGTTTTGAAACCAAATGCTATATTTTCCGGTAAACGCCTATAATTATATCGGATCACGATATCTCAACACTACAATTATTTTAACACCCGATTCTCATCAGGAATGTAACTTTATAAATTTTACAAAGTCGTCACATTTTATATGGTACCGTTAAAATTCATTTCTAGCAAACTCGGTACCCGGTATCACTAAAATACATAATATCTAATTAAATCCTACACCAAAGTCAAGATTATCTTACAAAATCTTCAAAACTTCTTCACCCCCATACCATGGCCGTCCCCCTCCCATCCCCTTTTTCTTACAAGGTTGAAAAATATTACATACTTCATTTAATTCATGTACTTTTGGTTTTTGAAAATATCTACACTTAATTTTATTCATAGAAACTAATATACTTCAAGTAACCTTCATTTTAGTTAGAGAAAAACATTCTCTTCTTCTCTCTTGCTCTCCAACTCACGGCCAACAACAAGAACAAGCAAAGATCCATCAAGTTTTCAAGAAAAAGTGATAATCTAGTCTTCCATGTATACTTTGTTTAGATTTTGAAATAAAAATCTCAAAGTAGTTAATCTAATCATCTCCAAACTCATCAAAATTATCAAGTAAGATTCAAGTAATATTGTTCATCATCTCATACTTTCATTTGAATGATAACATGACGTATTTTCAAGTTATATTAACAAAACATGCAAGTACTTAAGTTATATATACCACTTTACAAATATTATGGTTTTTATGAGTTTATATAAAGCCTATGATCAATCCCTTGAAATCCTACAATATTTTGTGAAGTTTAGGACTCCATGACACCCTAAGAAGGTGTATGGTAGATTAAGGGTTGTATTGAAGTTGGTTGGAAAGTATTTGTACAAGTTACTAACTAAGGAAACCAAGTTTTGACAATATATATACTTGCTGTCCCATTTTTCAAAACGTGGGAAACTCAGGGGCTATGGTGAAATTTTGGACCAAATATTTATAAAATACATTCAAAGATGAAACTATGGCCGAAAGAACGGATAAAAACGGGTTTATAACGAAGGAGATATGAATTTACAAAGTTTAACGACGAAAAACATTTTTCAGAAATATATACATGCTGTTGGCTGACATTTGATGGGCAAAATGAGGCATTTAACGTAAACTAGAGAAACCGAACTATTAAAAATGTGTTAGTACATGTTTATACGAAACCGTGGATATAAAGAACGTAGAAAATGAGCTTATAACGACCAAGATATACACGTTTATAACTCGATAACTTATATATATTTTGACAGCCCACTATTAGAAATATATATTCTACGTACTAACGACTAGTTTTGTGAAATTAGTTGAACATGTTTTTCTCAAGTCACGAAAGGTATTAAACAACAATGAAAACACTATATTTGCCTAAAGAAACACCAACCAAGTATCGTAGAGTATCGTTTCATCATACTTACTTGGAAAGTAGTTTTAAACCGAACGAGACATCAACATGTATTTTTGACGATAAACATTATTTTCATAAAGTACGAGTGGTATCGATAATATACGTATATGCATGCATAGCATTGTTTCATTGCTTACAATAGGTCACATCATTCATTATAGGTCGTGGTGAGAGCCCGAACCTTACATAATCACGTTCACCATCATTTTACTGCTAGCATATCAGGTGAGTTTTCATAGCCCCGTTTTCAATTAAATATTTCAATTTCAAACCTACGGGAGAGAATACATTGCATCATCATTTTTATACGGGCCAAAGTATTAAATTGTGTACATTGCTTAAGTTTCTGTATTGCCATGTTAAGGTCCCCTATTTATTATCATGAACCGTTAATTATGCTTAAGCGAGAGTGAGTGGATAGATCTATTGAGGGTGACGCCTCCATTCGTGTTGCTTATACCAACCGTCATAACGGATGCATTTCATTTCTAACATCATTAGAGTGTCTGGCAAAACACTCTGGAGGGGCATTTTCATCAGTCAGCTTCGGGTCATGAGCTTAAGGGCTAATGTACGATTTTATTCATCAGGTGAAATTTCATCATCATCATTTTTATACTTGTGGTTACCGTAAAAGCACTTCATTTACATAAACCTATGATTTCTCACCAACATTATTGTTGACCGTTTTTAACAATGTATTTTCAGGAAATTAAAGTAGCTCATGTTGGCATGCATTTGGACCTACATGGAGTCGCGAAGTCGACGCGTCTCACATTATATTTCATGCACTTATGTATCGTTTGATCTTGTATGAATTTGTTTTTGATAAACTTGCAACACCTTTTGGGACCTATGTTTTTGTAAACTCTGATTGTTTTAAATGATCAAGCGATGTATTTTTCAAACGACACTTTAGGTCGTTCAATATAACCTTGTATGAGATGCCATGAACGTTACACCCAGGTATTCCATTCCGCTGCTAAACAGGTAAATTCAGGGTGTGACAGATTGGTACCAGAGCAAAGGTTATAGCGAACTAGGTTGTGCTTATACCCTAGACAATAACTACATCATCATAGCATCTCATCATTTCATCATAAGTGTATATTCACTACACATGTTGTTTCATGCACACACTATGCGAGTAATTTATACTATACTCATATATAATTATATTGACCTGGTTCACAAGTGACATATCTTCACCCAACCACCCTGGTTCACAAGTGACATATCTTCACAAGTGACATGCTTTTTCATCCACTGATACACCTACACCACTCTCACCCTCCTATACTTAGACATTCACATATTACTCACATTTGTTAAGGTGATAACTCCCACCCGTTTGAGATGATAGCACCACCTGAACCCGACTTAGGAGAGACTACCAGTTATGACACTGAGACCTTTGAGATTCGGGAGACTGCCCTTGCCTTTTCTATACCACCATTGTCATTCCCCTTTTCCATTCCCACATGCCAGGAATTAGATGACACCTTATGGATTATACCAAGATCACAGACTCAACATGAACATCAGCAGATTCCTCAAGAATGGTTCAGAATCTACACTATCTCGGACATGATCGATGCACAGCTTCAGATCCTACTTCAGGACTTATCTCAACCCTATGATGCCACAACCCTGGATTCACTCAGAGGGACACCAGGAAGCCTCCAGACTAGACTTATATCTTTACCAACTTTTACTATTATCCTAGCCACGAGAGGTGTGGCATAGTTCAAAGAAACTTGTAGTATTTTGATTGTTGCACAACGAAATCACCAAGTATTGGCTCTACTATATGGGTATGTGATTTCTTTTGACCCACAAACACTAGACGAGGCAATCAGAATGTCTCAGAAGCTTATGGCTCAGTTCTTAAAGAAAGGAACGACTGCAAACAACAACAACAGCAACACCAACAGTAACCGTAACTACAACACCAACAACTACCGAAACAACAACAACTACAACAATAACCAAAACAATACCAATCATAACAACAACAACAACAACAACAACAACAAAAGAAAGTGGGACAACAATCTAGGTGGCAATGCTACTCAACAATCACACAAGAGACAAGAGGTTGCTAAGGCCTACACTGCAGGTCAGAATGAAAGGAGAGGCTACACTGGTACCTTACTGAATAAATAAAAAATTAATTTAGAAAAATCTAAAATAACCTAAAACTAATTTTAGAACTGAAAATATATTTATTAGACTATTTATGTATTTAATATTAATTAATTACTATTTAATAATTATTAAACTGTTTTTGATTTTTAATAAATACTAAACAAGCAAACAAAAATCTGGAATTTTTTCTATAAGTACTACAAGATGACAGAAAGTTAAGAAAAATATAAAAATAGCAAGTACTTAATGAAAAAGATAAAAAATAAGCTAATAAGCTCAAGCTTCTTAAATAGAAGCTATCACTTTCCTAAAAATTGATGTTTTTGTGTTTTTTCTTTTTATGAAACTCTTATACTACTGAATTGAAGCAACTTTAATGAAAACAAAATTTGTGAAACTGAAAAACAAAGAAATTGAGAGCTTATGAGATAAGCAGTTAAGCTTTTGGCTCAAATGAAGCTCAAAAGCTCAAACAAGCTAAGGAAGAGGAAACCAAGGAAGAATTAAATGAAAATAAGCTAAATGAACTAGAAATGAGTAAAAATTACAAGGAACAAGCACTGAATAAGCTCAAGTGAGCAAATAAGCACTTTCACACCTTCAATGAACCAAACAGGCTAGCAGTGAATCAATTAGGCCACTTAAGCTTATAAAATAAGCTTGAGAAGCCAATTTAAGCACTGAGCTAGCAAGTTGGGTTGGCAAGCTTCCCAAAAAGCAAAGGTTCACCCTGTAGGGTCCACTAAAGAGCTTATGAGGGGCTTATGAAAAAGTTGTAAACACACCTGTTACTAAATGAACACAGAAAATGGGACAATGAAAATGCTTATTGCAGCCTTATCAAATAAGCCACAAAACTAAAAATAAGCACAGGACCTAAAGTATGGTGGATGGGCTTCTCAAAGAACCAAATTCCACAGATTAAGTCCAAGAGATAAGCTTGTTATGAGCTTATGAAAAATGCTCACCCACACTGACTACTCAGTATAGATGGTCAATATTGAGAATTGCTAAGACAANCAATGAAAATGCTTATTGCAGCCTTATCAAATAAGCCACAAAACTAAAAATAAGCACAGGACCTAAAGTATGGTGGATGGGCTTCTCAAAGAACCAAATTCCACAGATTAAGTCCAAGAGATAAGCTTGTTATGAGCTTATGAAAAATGCTCACCCACACTGACTACTCAGTATAGATGGTCAATATTGAGAATTGCTAAGACAATTTAAGCAGTGCAAATAAGGTCAAGAATGAAAAATGAAAGCATAAATCACAAGTTGGCCAGAAGGGTTTCACAAAGAACTAATATGCACAATCTAAAGCTAATTGAAGAGCAAATTGCAAGCTTATGAAAATGAGCTCAAGTCTGTGCACAGGGCAACTTTATGAAAAGTAGCTAAGAAGATAAGCAAAATTAAGCAGTTTAACAAGCAATCTAAAAATCACAAAAAATACTACTAATAAGACAAGCAACTAAATATTAAGAATCCAAAAGCACAAAACTCAATTCCTAATATTGAACCCTACATGAAATTCCTAAGTTTATTCAAAAACTTTTTTCTGAGACTTTTGACTTTTTGATAAACACTAGAAAGTTGACTTTGGTGAACTTAGAATCAAATATACCCACTGATTATGATGTATTAAGCCTAAAGGATGTTAATTTATGCTAGATGACCAAGTTCCAAACCACTGTGATGAATTTTGGAACTTGGTCATCTAGCATAAATTAACAAAAAGGGACTAGTTTTAATTGTTTCCCTGAGCTATTAGACCTTAGTGTGCCATACATCAGACAAGAACAATAATACACACACTCTCTAACCCATTCAAACAGCTTAACCCTGACTTGGCTTTTAAGACTCTCTTTCACATCTCGTGCTCGTTTTAGGCTTTTTGGTTGATTTTGATGTCATTTATGCAATATCCTTTCCTGCACGATCACAAACACAAAAACACGATATCTTTGGCGTTTAACGTTAGTTTTTGGTCTTTTAAGGTCTGAAAATGGTGAATAAAAGGTATGTGAATAAGCACATACCAAACCCAAACACCCTTTATAGAAAGTGAAATCAAGTTTTTCACACCAAATCACTAAGTTAATCCTAAACACTGATTCCACAACTTATATTAGCATAAGATAAGACCAAATGAGCATAAATAATGAATGATCTAAGCATGAAACAAAGAAATGACCAATATGCTATTTTGACTGTTAAGATAGAACTTTGAGCAACAACAAGATTTAGCAAACAAGCAAGCTACTTTAAGCAATTCTACAACTAAACAACACTGAAGAAGCACACAAACACAAATATTACTCAATTTTACCAACTTA
The DNA here is from genome assembly GCA_014162995.1 of Artemisia annua. Lineage (NCBI taxonomy): Eukaryota > Viridiplantae > Streptophyta > Magnoliopsida > Asterales > Asteraceae > Artemisia > Artemisia annua. The sequence goes on from LBNU01039011.1 coordinate 34,666, forward strand.
TTAAGTAAAAGAGAAAATTGGAACAAGAGCTTACAAATAAGCAATCCAGCTGAAAACTTAGAACAAGGACCCAAGATCAATCCTATAGGTTCTCCACAGAACCACTAACCCATGGCCATCCACAATTCACCATGCTCCAGCTTGAATCACCACCTTCTTGAACATTTTTTATTTCTTTATCTATTTATGATATTTTTTTGTGATTTTTGACTTATGAACCTAAACTGAATTTTAATGTTTCTAAAAGCTTTCACAAGCTTTCTAGGAGCTTAAATGATCTAATTCAATCCATAACAATAGCTAACAATCACATTAAACTACAAAGGTAATTTTCAAGTGAAAATGTCAAAGCTTGGAATTGTAACTTAAACTTGAAATTGATTAATGAAAAAGATTCACATTACACTGAAAACACTTGAAACAATACTGAAAAGCTTTAAATTACAATGAACTTGAGAAAATTAACCTAACGAGGTAAATTATACTAAGTTACTCTAGATAGCTAACTATGCTCCATCTCTTTCTTTATATATCACTCCATTAGGGTTTGTGTGACCCTCTGAACCTTTTCCACTTGCCTTTTCAACCGTTGGATGCTCTTAGTTTAATCTTGAACCTTAACGATTTTTGGCGCCAAAATTCTTTATAAATAATTAGGAACCATTTTAGTGGATTAGGTGGAGCATTAAATGTTGGGGAAGGTGGGAGAGACACTAAGGTGGCTATGGAGGTGGGGGTAGCATGTGGAGGAGTGGGGAGGGTGAGAAAGTACCCTGGTTTTGTGGGTTTATGTTGGGAGGGAGAAGGGGTCAAAGGGTGTGTTTGACTGGGGAGTTATAACGGGGAAGTTATATTTTGTTTGTTGGGCCGTGGGTTGAGGATGGGCCAAGGAAGGGGGTTGGGCTGGTTTTGGATTGGATTTGGCTTATAGATTAATAAAGGGTCCGTTTGGTTAAGTTATAACACAAGGACCATTTATGCAATTTCTCCAAAGATGAGGGACTGAAGATGTAATTTTTCCCAAGTGCTCATGAGGACCAATGTTGCCAAACTCCAATAATACAAGGACCACAATTGCCATTTTTCCACTTTTAAATTATCCAAGGACCATTTTTGACAATTTTCAAAAGTTCAGGGACCTTTTCTGCCATTTGCCCAAAAATTCATTCAAGGACCATTTTTGACAACTTAAAATACTTCAAGGACCTTGAATGATAAAACTCCACATTTTTGGATTCCAGGGACTAGTTTTGCCAATTTTTGAAAGTTGGACGACTGAAACTGCCAATTATGCAAACTTTGTTCGTTTTTCAATTTTTTTTTAAACATTTTGCATTTGAAACATATAAAACACGATCCTTGGATATTTTATGCATTTTGATGCGTTTTTGAGTGTTTGAGCACTCATCAATCCCCCACACTAAACTATTGCTAGTCCCTAGCAATCTTTTATGAAAACTTGATGGATTTTAAGTCTCTTTACCAAAAGCCATCACTTCTGGAGTAGCCAAATGTTTCAGTTCAAGTAAGAACCATGGTACACCGATAACCATGTGATTTTAAGCAAATCACCAGCTTTCAACGGATTTGATATGTCTTTACCAGAAGCCGTTTGCTTCTGGACTAGCCAACTCTTAGATAAATTATCTTTGGTGAGCTGATTACCAATTATGGTTTTCCAACTGCCTTTACCACAAGCCATAATCTTGCGGGCTAGCCAACTCTTCACTAATTAAAGATATGGTTAGTCGATTACCATACAATTTTTGGCAAATTGCAAGCCATAAACGGATTTGAGATATCTTTACCAAGAGCCGTTTGCTCCTGGATTAGCCAATCCTTTTGTCGGTTAGACATGGCGGACTGATAACCACAAAATTTTTTTGAACTAAAGTGAAAATTTTTTTTTGAAAATTTTGGCCAAAAACGAGGGTACTAGATGGTATAATGTGATAAAATTCGCTAGAATTCCCCCCCCCCACACTTAGAATTGAATATTGTCCTCAATATTCAAAGTCTCGGCTATTATGCCGAATCCTTGAACGGGAAAAACAATATTCTAAGCTAACTGCGGAAATATTTTTCACTTTATTTATATAATTCATACAAACATACATTTTTTTTTAATTAAAACTTGAAATTTACATATATACATTGAAAACAGCAGCAGGGGACGGCCACTCCCCCACACTTAGGTGGTAGAAAATAGAAAGAAGTCAGAAATATGGGTGAAAACCCATATGTTGTGCTACTGTTTTTGTTCACCGAGTCGCTAGCTTGACTCGATCCCCGAATTCAATTGTCCTTGGGGAAAGTTTGGAGATCCGGGACAACCATGGATGGTATGTCCTCTCCAAAGTAATGCTTCAACCGATGCCCATTCACTTTGAAATTTGGCCCGTCATTTTGAGATAATTCGACGGTGCCATAAGGATAAACCTTTGCAATAGTGAATGGACCAGTCCAACGGGTCTTTAATTTACCCGAAAAGATCTTTAATCTTGAGTTAAAAAGAAGGACTCGATCACCAACGTTGAAAACGCGGTTTTTGATCTTTAAGTCATGGAGCTTCTTTGTTTTTTCCTTGTAGATTAAAGAGTTTTCATAGGCCTGATCACGAAGTTCATTCAATTCATTCATTTGAACTTTCCGATGATCGCCCGCAGTTTGGAGGTCGAAATTGGCATGCTTGAGGGCCCAATAGGCTTTGTGCTCAAGCTCGATCGGCAGATGGCATGCTTTCCCGTACACAAGCTTGTAAGGCGTACACCCGATGGGTGTTTTGTAAGCTGTGCGGAAAGCCCAGAGTGCATCATCTAACTTGTCCGACCACGATGCACGATTTTCGCCAACCGTTCTTTCCAAAATTCTTTTAATGCCTCGATTGGAAACTTCAACTTGTCCACTTGTTTGAGGGTGGTACGCAGTCGAAAGACGGTGAGTTACACCATACTTTTGCATGAATTTATCAAATTTGTCATTGCAAAAATGCATACCACGATCACTGATTATAGCACGTGGAGTTCCAAATTGAGCAAAAAGAGCTTTTAAAAATTTCACAACAACTCGGACATCATTTGTGGGTAAAGCTTTCGCCTCAACCCATTTTGACAAATAGTCAACAGCCACGAGTATATACTTGTTTCCATGAGATGANTTTTGCATGACTTTATCAAATTTGTCATTGCAAAAATGCGTACCACGATCACTGATTATAGCACGTGGAGTTCCAAATTGAGCAAAAAGAGCTTTTAAAAATTTCACAACAACTCGGACATCATTTGTGGGTAAAGCTTTCGCCTCAACCCATTTTGACAAATAGTCAACAGCCACGAGTATATACTTGTTTCCATGAGATGACGGAAATGGCCCCATAAAATCGATGCCCCATACGTCAAAGATTTCACAAACTTGAATTGCCTTTTGTGGCATTTCATTCTTTTGTGAAATATTCCCGTGACGTTGACAAGCGTCACAGTATTTGACCAATTCTTGGGCATCCTTATAAATCGTGGGCCAGTAGAAACCGGAATCAAACACCTTTTTGGCGGTGTAGTTAGGATTATGGTGGCCCCCCGTGGGACCGGCATGGCAAGCCTTGAGAATTTCAGTGGCTTCCTGCCCATAAACACACCGCCGGATGACTTGATCGGCACATATTTTGATTAAGTAGGGGTCGTCCCAGAAATAATGTTTAACATCCTTGAAGAACTTATTCTTCTGTTGGGACGACATCCCTTTCACTACAAAGTTACCCGCATGGTAATTTGCAAAATCGGCAAACCATGGGGTAGTAGAATCTCCACGAAAAGCAACCGCATTTAGTGTCTCGAGAGGAAATGTTTCATTTATTTCCTTTTTCTCGAAGACATCTTGGTGTGGGTTCTCTAATCGGGACAGATGATCAGCAGCTAGGTTCTCAGCTCCTTTTTTATCACGTATAATGATATCAAATTCTTGTAGGAGGAGAACCCAACGAAGCAATCTCGGCTTTGCGTCTTGTTTTGCAAAGAGATATTTTAGAGCCGAGTGGTCCGTATACACTACACATTTGGTCAAGATCAAATATGGCCGAAACTTTTCAAAGGCATACACCACGGCTAATAGTTCTTTTTCCGTAGTGGTGTAATGTGTTTGAGCCTCGGTCATTGTTTTGCTCGCATAGTGTATTGGCTGAAAGTGTTTGGTTTTGCGTTGCCCCAGGACTGCACCGATAGCAAAATCACTTGCATCGCACATGAGCTCAAATGGCAAGTCCCAATCGGGGGCAACAAGAATCGGTGCCTCAGTAAGCTTTTTCTTTAATGTTTCAAAAGCTTCGATGCACTCGGGTGAGAAGATAAAAGGAGCATCCTTCTCAAGGAGATGGGTCAAAGGCCGGGCGATTTTGGAAAAATCTTGAATAAATCTACGATAAAAACCGGCGTGACCCAAAAAACTCCTAATACCTTTGACGGAGGTGGGATGAGGTAATTTAGCAATGACATCAACTTTAGCTCTGTCAACCTCAATCCCGTTTTTGGAAATCTTATGGCCGAGGACAATGCCCTCTTTGACCATAAAATGGCTCTTCTCCCAATTTAGACAAAGATTGGTGTCTTCACACCGTTTTAACATAGTGTCCAAATGGGAGAGACATGTCTGAAAGGAATCCCCAATTACCAAGAAGTCATCCATGAAAACCTCCATTGTTTTCCCGATCATGTCGGAAAATATGGCCATCATGCACCTTTGGAACGTGCCAGGAGCATTACATAAGCCAAAAGGCATACGTTTATAAGCAAATGTTCCGTAAGGGCACGTAAAGGCAGTCTTTTCTTGATCCTGAGGATCAATGGGGATCTGAAAATAACCCGAGAAACCATCGAGGAAACAATAGTACTCATTCCCCGCCAATCTCTCAAGCATTTGGTCCATGAAGGGTAGAGGAAAATGGTCTTTACGGGTGGCTTCATTTAGCTTGCGATAGTCAATGCAAACTCGCCATCCCGTAACCAATCGAGTTGGAATCAACTCATTTTCTTCGTTAGTGACAACAGTAATGCCACCCTTTTTCGGAACACAGTGAATGGGACTAACCCAATGATTATCTGAGATGGGATAAATCAATCCGGCATCAAGAAGTTTTAGAACCTCTTGTTTGATAACCTCATGAATTTTAGGATTTACCCGTCTTTGATGTTGGACTGCCGGCTTGAAGTCATCCTCCATTAAAATTTTGTGAGTACAAAATTCAGGGTTAATACCCTTGATGTCGGAGAGTTTCCAAGCAATTGCTTGCTTGTGTGACTTCAAGACCTTTATGAGAGCAGATTTTTCCTCCTTACTCAAGTCTTTAGCAATTATGACGGGCAATTTATCATCACCCTCCAAAAATGCGTACTCGAGATGAGGAGGTAACTCCTTGAGTTCGACCTCGGGAAATTCATCAGTTTTCTCAACAGACTTGATTTCCTCGTTATGAAGTTCTACGGGAGGGAGGGGAGGAGAATTGTCCTGATTCAACAATTTCTCAAGAAGAAGAAGATCTCCCTCCAGATCAATCTCATTGTTATCAATTCCATCTGGAACTGAATCACTTTTGAGAAAAGCCTCGATCTCTTCCAAAAGGAAGTCGCTTCCCTCAAACGGAGTGAGAGAAGGGGAAGAGTCGGAAATGATAGGTTGAGATACGGCTTACAGAATTCGGCTTTCGGTAGACTTCTTTTATTTCCTAATTCACCACCTGAAGAATTATGAACGTAACCAAGAACTTCTTGAGAGTACTCCTCTGAAGCAACATCAATGACATCTATTCGGTTAACCGATTCAGAGTCATAATTTGAGGAGTGCCTCAAAGTTTGATCGAGGTTAAAAGTGACGGCTTCATTACCCACACGTAATGTGATTTCTTGCTCGAATACATCAATGAGAGCACGACCCATTCTTAGGAATCCTCTTCCAACAATGAGAGGAACCCGTGGTTCAGCATCGAAATCGACAACCACGAAGTCAGCTGGAAATTGGAACTTTCCTACTTTCACGAATACGTCCTCAGCAATGCCAAGAGGACAAGAAATTGAACGATCAGCAAGCTCAAGAGTCATGCAGGTAGGAGTGAGTTCAGGAAGAGAGAGTCTCTTCCATACTGAATAAGGCATCAGGTTAATGCTTGCACCAAGATCGGCAAGGGCAAAGCATTCAACCATCCCGGGAAATACACAAGGCAAGAGAAATTTCCCAGGGTCTCCAAGCTTTTCGGGAAGCTTCTTTAACAAAATTGCTGGGCAGTTCTCGTTAAGTGGAGTTTTTGCCATCTCAAATAGCTTTTTCTTGTTACTCAACAAGTTCTTGAGTGTGGATGCAAACTTGCGCATCAGAATGATAGCATCCGAGAAGCTTATGTCAAAGTGCAATTCTTGGAAAATTTGAAAGAATTTATCCATTTGATGACTGGCTTTTTCTCGGAGCTTTTGTTCATTTAAG